>PVIU01010130.1:0-71923 GCA_004026605.1 Ondatra zibethicus
AGGTGGGCGGAGTAGATAGAAGGGAATGCTGTGAGAGAGAAGGCAGTGGAGCAGACGCCATGCTTCTCCAGCACAAGATGGACACGGGTTAGACTCATGCCGGTAAGCCACAACTCAAGTGGCGATACACATTAATGGAGATGGGCTAAAATAATATGTGAGAGTTAGCCAATAAGGGACTGGAGATAATGGGCCAGGCGGTATTTAAATGAATACAGTTTCCGTGTAATTATTTCGGGTACACACCGGGAGCTGGATGGCACAAGGGGCCCGGCGCCGGGAACGCAGCCCGGGCCCCTCATTACAACAGATGTAACTAGTTGGCTTCTCATGGTTTGCTCAGCTACCTTCCTTATACAAGCCAGGACCACCTGTCCAAAGGGGCCTGAGCATTCAGAGGGGCCTGAGCCCTCTCATATCAGTCATTAATTTTTAAAAATAATGCTCCAGCCAGACGGTGGTGGCACTTGCCTTTAACCCCGGCACTCGGGAGGCAGAGGCAGGTGGATATCTGTGAATTTGAGGCCAGCCTGTCCTACAAAGCGAGCTCCAGAACAGCTAGGACTGGGACACAGAGAAACCCTATCTCAAATAAATAAATAAATAAATAAATCTCCACAAACATTCTTACAGGCCAACCTGATAGAGGCAATTACTCAGTTGAGGTTCTCTCCTCCCACATTTCAGCTTCTGTCAAGTTGGCTAAAACCAACCAGCACAGTGATGTAAACAAGATTTGGACATGCGAGCAAAGCCTGGCCCATCTGGCTACCATGGGTAAGAAGTGGGGCTCTGGTCAAGAGGGTCCTGTTGGCCTCTTTACTCACATCCTCATCTTAGCCCCACTTGGATGTTCTTTACGACACACGTGTTTCTGGCTAGCATCACATATGAGAAGATAATGCTCTATGCAGGAACATTGCCCCCCGAACATTCTACTGAGTTCCATGCCAGTCTCGACTTTGTTTTTATGACTTTAGCTAATGTCATCACAACCACCACCAGTTTGTGAATTCTGGAATCTTAACAGCCCATCCTAATGGGAAATCATATCCTTTCTTCTAGTCTACTAGTACTAAGCTAAGACTAAAATGTGGCCAATAGAACTTTATTAAATCACAAATAGAAGAAAAAGGTAAGTATGTGAGCTCTTAGTTACTCCAATATAACATCATAGATCCATTTGTCTAAGATAGCCAAGGGCACACAGCATCTAACATCACTTCTTCAATCCTGACACTTTGTATGTGCGTATTGAAAAAATTATTAATGAAGAAGAAAAATTAATATTTTTGAAAATAAATTTCGGTTTTCTCACCTGAGAGTGGCATCAAAGAACAGGTGGTCCCCCTCAACTTCGAGAGCCTGAGAAATCTTTCTTGACCGTCCAAAGACAAAATTACAAACAACAGTAAGAAGGGTTAAATTAGTTCAGAGTCCCGGTAGAAATACTCTCCACAGAGTTTTCAAACTGTAATCCCCATCTCTATGAGAGAGTCCAACAACACAGCAGCTGACCCTGAGAACCCACTTGGCAAATCAGACTGAAGTTTCTCCAACTCAGCCCTCATACCCATAGTCCTAGTAATGTACTGAAAAATCTCAGTACATCCCAAAACAAGACATGGCCAGTCACACTGATCACATACATACCAAGTATTTCATATAATACCCACATATGACCTGCAGAACCTGAAAAGAACATTCTCCAGGCTTTGTAGGCCAGGAGTTCCTACCGGTTTGCTAGGGAGGCAAAACTACACATCCCAGAATCCCATGGTTTTCAGTTTACTACTAATGCATGTCATGGTGAGCCGTTTGTTTTTATTAATGCAGGCTTTGATGAAACAAAATAAAATTCTCCTGTGACTTCCAAAAGAAATTCTACTAATGAACCTTGTGGTGGTTTGAAAATGGCCCCCGTAGGCTCACAGGGAGGGGCACTGTTGGGAGGTACGGCCTTGTTGGAGTATTGTACGGCTTTGTTGGAGGGACTGTATCACTAGAAGGTGAGCTTTGAGGTATCAGAAGCTCAAGTCAGGCTAGTGGCTTGCATGCCTCTTCCTGCTGCCTATGGATCCAGATGCAGAACTGTCAGCTACCTCTCCAGCACCAGGTCTGCTGTGTGTTGTCATTCTTCCCGCCATGGCAATAAAGGACTAAACCTCTGAACTGTAAGCTAGCCTCAACCAAATGTGTTCCTTTATAAGAGATGCTGTGGCCATGGTATCTCTTCACAGCAATAGAAACCCTAACTAAGACAAACTTTTCCTGGTACTACCATGTAGAAATATCTAAATTGGATGAATCCTATCTGACTATTGGAATTATAAATATCCTGTGACAATATATTAAATAATGTAATAAATGCAAATGATGGAAAGCCTCAGGTTAACATTGGTTAAGACAATATTAAAATCCATTTCTTCCAAACCTCACATGTCCATTAAATATGCAGATATTTAGCTTGTCATTTTGTTCACTTTGGTATTTAATTTCCAGCTTCAGCTTAGCACTCCCACACCGAGCATCAGTCATGTCTCTGAACTTCATTTAAAATAACCAAAGGAGAGGGAAGGATGCTCACACCCTTTTAGGATTCTCCTTCCACCTGGATCTCCATTTGCCCAGAGCCAAATGAGGGTGAGGATAGAAATTCCAATCCTTCTGAACCATCTAGAACATTTCAGAGGTTCTCTCATGGTGGACGAAGAGAAAGCTGATTATGCTTATCGTTTTTAGTCAACTTGATACAAGCAAAGACATATCTGGGAAGAAGGACTCCTAACTGAAAATATGCCTCCATAAGATTGGCCTGTAGCAGGCTGGAGAAATGGCTACTCTTCCAGAGAATCTGAGTTCAATTCCCAGCAACCACATGATGGCTTGCAACCATCTGTAATGAGATCTGGTGCCCTCCTCTGGCACACAGGTAGAGCACTGTATACATAATAAATAAATAAATAGATAATAAATAAATAAATAAATAATGATTGGCTGTAACATGCTGATCTGGTGGCCAGTGCTGCCTCCTGGAGCCACGGAGACATTTGGGCATGGGTGCTGCCTAGAGCCATGTCTGGGTCCATGACCATGTAGAGGCCAGGGTCTGGGGTGATGTCTGAGGCCCCAGTTGCCACAGAGGACTCTACAGATGCCCAGGTTCTAATCAACCACCTGGGACCATGTTGATGCCTGGAGGCCCTGCCATGCTGCTGCTGGGGCATGCTGATCAGAGGGGCCTATGCTGCCACTAGGCTGTTAAGAGTTTCACCCCAACTCCAAACTTAACACTGTGAGAAAAGGGTCAGATCAACCACTAGGAAGAGCTTCCTAAATCTAGACTTCTGCCTGGACGGACCTTTGTCCATTAATTGTAAGACAGCTAGGGGATATCAGAAGTTAGCTAGCCTGGGTTATAAAGAAACAAATGGGTAAAAACAGTACTCTACTTGAGCAAAGTATATACTCTGTATAATTCTGTGATTCTATAAAAAGCTCAGATTTAAGGCTCTCTATATTCCTGAAAGTCTGGTTTTCCGGCCTCAATCTGCTGCTACAACAGACAGACTCAGTGACGTTAGTGAGTGTTTTTCCTTTTGCATGTGAACATGCACTCATCCTAGAAAGCACTGTGTAATCGTCCAAACCAAAGGGCTCCAGCGCATTAGCTGGGTGTACCTCTGCAGGGGAGGACTGTCAGCGGGTTCTGTGCTGGCTCTTCTATCTTCAGACTTCCTCACTGAGAATCTGGGACTTTTGAAGTTATACTAAATCACAATCATTTTTGAAATTATGGAAAGGCCCATTCAAGAAATATCATGAAAATATGTACAGAAAAGTTGTCCAGCAATTGTTTAAACACACATAAACCTATATAGATACATGCAGAGATCCTTTTTTAGCTAGCTATCTCTGTGTTACAAACCACTACAGAATTAGTGGCCTATCTAGAAAAATCCATCAACACTGGTTGTCTCACATTTTCCGTGGATCAGGAATTTGGGAACAATTTGGCTGGGCACCCCAACTCACTCAGGGTCTCTCATGAGGTCACAGTTAGGGTGTTGTAAGGGGCTGCAGTTAAAGACTGAGGCTGGAGGACCTGTATGTCTTAGTCACGTGACATTGTAGGGGGTCTACAGTTCCTTAGTACATGTGCCTCTCCATACGCAATTAAAAAGTTTTCCTGACCAAAGAAATAGCAAACTAATGGCCACAGATATCTATGACTTGGTATCTGATAAAAGTGACACACATCAATTTTATCAAAAGCTACTCATCAGAAGGAGATCACTGAGCTTTTCCCAGTCACAAAAGAAGATAAACTAAATGGTTTTGGAAGGGAGTATCAGAAGGAGACTTTGTTTATGAATTTTAAAACTCGCAGTCTCTAAGAGAAAATTTTTCTCCAATAGAAAAATATACAGAAAGGCAGACACATTTTTCTTCATCTTAAAGTTTTCTCCAGAATAGAAACAAAACCAAAAAAACCCAAAAACAGAAATCAAAAACAAAACAACAACAACAAAACAGGTAGTAGTGGCATATGCCTTTAATCCCAGCACTCGGGAGGCAGAGACAGGCTGATCTCTTTGAGTTTGAGACCAGCCTGGTCTACAAAGTGAGTTCCAGACAGGCTCCAAAGCTACAGGAAAACCAAAAAAAAAAAAAGAAAAAGAAAAAGAAAAGAAAGAAAGCAATTCACAAAGTATCTCTTATTTTTTATTTGTTTTTCTGTTCTTTTCACAGTGTCCATGGGAAGGTCAGGGAACATGGGCATCACAGTGTTCATGGGAAGGTCAGGGAGCATCTTTCTAGGGTCATTTCTCTCCTTCAATCACAGGTGCCAAGTAATGGAACTCAGGCCACAAGGCTTGTGTGACAGGCACTTTTGTTGACTAAGCCATCCTGCAGTCCCTCCAATCCTTTTTCCAGGAAGTTTTAAGTTAGCACACAAAGTACTGGGCTTCATGGTACTGTGTTCTTTTTGTTTATTTACAAGTTTCCCCTCCCTCCTCTCCTCCCAGCCTCTCTCTCACTTGCCCACCCCCATCCACTCCTTCTCTGTTTCTGTTTAGAAAGGGGCAGACCTCCCAAGGGTATCAACAAAGCAAGGCATATCAACTCGCCATAGGACTGAGCATCTCGCCTCGTATTTGGACTGGCCAAAGCAATCGAGGATGAGGAATAGGTTCCTATGCATCAGCCAAAACATCACCAACAGCCCCTGCTCCCATTGTTAGGAGCCCACAAGTAGACCAAATGACACAACTGTCACATATATGTAGAGGGCCTAGGTCAGTTACATGCAGGCTCCCTGGTTGTTGGTTCAGACTCCATGAGTTCCTATGAGACCAGGTTAGTTGATTCTGGGGGATTTTTTGTGGTGTCCTTGATCCCTTTGGCTCCTACAGTCCTTCCTCCCTCTCTTCAGTAGGATTCCCCAAGCTCAGCTAATGTTTGGCTGTGGATCTCTGCATCTGTTTCCATCAGTTACTGGATGAAGTCTTTCTGCTGACAATTGAGGTAGGGACCAATCTATGAGTGTAGCAGAATATCATTAGGCAACATTACATTGGCTTTTTTTTCCCCACTCCCATAGGTTTGGTTCTACCTTAGGTCTCTGGGCCATGCAGCCTCTGGGTCCTGGCTTTCCAGGCAGTGCTGACACATGAAAGTGGGATCACTGTCATGGGTATGGGTGTGAGATTGGACCAGTCATTGGTTGGCTACTCCCCCACTACCTTCGCACATTCCATAAACAGGGCTGGCTGGCTATAGGTCAAAGGTTATGTGGCTGCGTTGATGTCTCAGTTCCTCCACTAGAAGTCTTGCTTGATCACAAGAGATGGCCAGTTCAGGCTACATAGTCACTATTGATTGGTAGGAGTCTTGGCTGGGGTCATCCTTGTAGATTCCTGGAAGTTTCCCTTGCATCTACCTGACCCTGAAATGCCCTCTTCTTTCCCATCATCTCTTTCAGTACTCTCTCCCTCCATTCACCTGCCCACCCAATCCCTCAAGTCCCCATCCCCACCCAACCCCAGTTCACCCAGGAGATCCATGTGCCCTCCCCACCTGGGGCCCTCCTTGTTATGCAGCCTCTCTGGGTCTGTGGATTGTAGCATGATTATCCTTTATTTTATAATTAACATCCACTTATATGTGAGTGCATACCTTGTTTGTCTTTCTAGGTCTGGATTACCTCATTCAGGAAGATTGTTTTCTAGTCCCGTCCATTTACCTTCAAATTTCCTGACGTCTTTGTTTCTTTGTTTTTCTTCACCCCGCCTTTTACCCTCCTCCCTGCTCCTTCCTCCTTGCTATCCTTTTCCTAGCCCTAATAATTGCCTCCTTAGTTTACACTTTTTGAAGACTAAGCTTTTCTTTTCATTGAGAACTTAAGTTTGTATAAAGTTTTCAAGTTTACAGTCTCAAATATGTGTTGCGTTTATTACCAAGGATTTACTGTTCACTGGTAGTATCATATTCTTTCAAATTATTTCTGGTTGTTTATTATTGCAGTACAGAAATTAGCATACGCTTAGGTCAATCTTAAATCTTGTCATCTCTATATTCTCACATTATAACAAACATTTTCTCTAATTCTTTTGGAGTTTTCTTTGTAAAGATTTCATCACTTGAAAATAATGACAGGATCTCTTTTTCTGTCTTTCTAATCTTCATACCTTCATTTTCTCCCTCATTTATTATTGTCTTAGACTTAGAACTTCAATACCACTTTGGGTAAAAGTCACGAGTTGCACATTTTTGTTTCATTTTTAAAGAAATGAGATTCCTTCCAAAGCTTCCTCAGAATAAAAAATATGTGTTGTTGGTTATGAGTCCTATTTTATCCAATTTGTTATTTCCTTTAAGACTTTTGCATCTATAAGTTTAATTTTAAAAAAGGATTATAGTTCCTTTCTTAATTCATTTGTATCTAGATTAAGATTATTAACTTTAAATATATCAAACTTACAAATATTAATGAGGAAAAATAATTTTAATAGAAGCTAGGAGAAGCTGTGTACAAAATACATGACTGACATAGGTTTGGTGTCCCAGATATATAATTAACCCCTACAAATCCACAAGACCAACTGAATATGAGAGCACACAGTTATAATCCCAGCACTCAGGAGGCTAAGGCAGAACTGTTGGAAGTTCAAAGCCAGTCTGTTCTACATAGTAAGATCCAGGCCCACCAAGGCTTTACAGTGAGATACTGTCCCAAAGTGAGCAAAAAGAAAAAAAAAGAAGGCTAGAGGGAGGGAAGGAGAGAAGGAAGGAAGAAATGAAAGAAGAAACGAAGGAAGAAAAGAAGGTCAAATAGCCAATACCAAATGTTCAAGGGTTGTAAAATTAAGTTTCCAAAAAGACAAAACCAATAGTTATTGAGTATGTGAAAGATCCTTTACTTCAACATAAGATAATAGAAATTTGTACATTTATCATGTCCCATTGTAAAACTCACAGGAACAGCATAGATTTAAACAAAAGCTTTCTTGATGTTTTAGTGTTGACAATGCAGGAAACCAAGGATTTCACACTGCTAAGGGAGTGTAATAGGAATTGTCAATACGTAGAGCAATTTAGAAGCACTTAGTGAAGTTGAAACGCTCTTGTCGGCTTCTCTATGGCATATGCTCCAGAAGTGGGAAAATGAGAAGTAAGCAGAGTTCATTTTCATTGAGAAATGCCCATGTAAGTTAGACAAAGTCGATGAAATGTATCTGCAGGGGTCTAACTCGTACCTCAGAGTACATTTACTTATGGGTTTAGTGTGTGCCTGGATGTGTGCAGGTGAATGTACTGTGGCACAGATGTAGAGATAGATAGATAGATAGATAGATAGATAGATAGATAGATAGATAGATAGATAGATAGATAGATGATAGATAGATAAGCAGATAGATTCATACATACATACATATATACATACACACATACAAACATACACACATACAAACATACTTATGGTTACAAATAAATACTTATGAATGATAAATGGGGAGAAGTACTGACCACTTCATGAGTTGGGTGGCCCTAGGGCTATTGTGAGGATGAAGGGATAAGGGGTCAATGGGGTTTCTGCTGTGGTATTAAGTGTTCATTTCTATAAACTAAAGAGCAAGAACAAACATTAAAACTTCTTCTGTCGATGGTTCAGAGTAGTGGAGGGTTTTTATATAACTAGATTTTCCAAAGTTTTCTCTTTTCCTTTGCATGCTGTGTACACACGTGTGTACCGACGCCTGTGTGCATGTGTGGAGGCTTTCCTCCATGGATCTCCACTTCGTTCACTGGAGCGGCATCTCTTTTTTTGTTGTTGTTGTTGTTTTGTTTTGTTTTGTTTTGTTGTTGTTTTTTGGAGACAGGGTTTCTCTGTGGCTTTGGAGCCTGTCCTGAAACCAGCTCTTGTAGACCAGGCTGGCACTGAACTCACAACGATCCGCCTGCCTCTGCCTCCCGAGTGCCCATCAGCAAGCTTAGTTGTCCAGCTTGCTCTGGGAATCCTGTCTCCACCACACTTGCTTCGCAGCCAAGGGGTCCTAAGGATCCAAACTCCAGCCTTCACGCTTTTATACAAAGGGTTTTACCCACCGAGCTACCTCCCCACTCCCGTATTTCCCTATTAAAAAAAAAAAGTCCCCCTTAATTTTAAATGTTCACGGAAAAAAAAACCACCTGTCTTTGGTTAGCATCTGTGTATTATTGTTCATTCGCCATCTTATATCTGTGTGGCTCCAGCCTGTTTCATCTGCTTGACACGAAAGGATAAATAGACGATCATTTAAGGCTCTTCTTAGCTCAAAATATTCTAGGTTCCTTCCCTTCCCCTGCTTGCCCTTTCCTTTTAAAAGATCCATTATCTGCATCCAGTATCAATCTATCATGCCTTTCTCTTTATGTCTCCTCTTCCGAAAAGTAACCAGGGTGCATTTAACTGGGGCATGCAAAGTAAACAAGCTTGCTAAAACCCTAGAACAGTGTTTGATTTATGTGTGCTTTCTATTTAGTTCTTTCTGAGGTCTTCAATTTCCACTTAATGTAAAAGTCCTAAAATTTCACCGTTCTGTTCCACCCAAAAGAAGTGTAAGGGGAGCGAGCCGGGTAGAAAAGTCACTCTGTGGACCAAGTTGCTTCTGGGTTCTTAACTGGCTTCAGACTCTAGTGGAGGAACCAACAACTGAGTTAGGAATAGAAGAAGCAAGCTAGGGCGCTGTGGGAGGAATAGGTTGTACTTTCGCAGTTTCGGGGAGAGATACCTGTGTGATCTGAGTGAGGGGACACGGGGCTGCGGGTTGCAAAAATCCTAGAGCATCCACACCAGCAGCGACCAGCGAGAGAACCCGCCCCGGTGAAGGCGGAGACCGCTGAGCTGCAGCCTGGCGCCCAGGGTACCGGCACCCGCGGAACCGGCTCCCTCCATCTCTCTGGAGACCTTGACTGCAGGCAAAACGGCCTGGGAGCCTGGCCAGGTGGGAGCCGGCTTCCCAGCCCAGAACCTTCCCTTGTGTAGATATGAGCTACCAGCGTCCAGAGCTGAGCGACAGGCGGCAGGTAAAAGTAGCAGCAGGGGCAGAAGCTGAACAACTCCCGTCTACTTTCAGGCTGGGGTCTTGGTTTGGCAAAAAGGCGGAGGGAACTTTATCTGATTTAATCTGACCTACACCTTCTGAATAAACACTTTTCTATAACTTATTTAATTCATGAACAGACCCCATACTCTGGAATTAGGTCAAGGCAGTTGGGCAGCTGCAGTGTGGAGACTTAGGGATAAAGTTTGTAAAGTTCTTTTGGATGACTAGCCTTTCCTGTTTCCCCCTTGTTATCATATTATTAACGCTATAGGAATTACTTGATGTTATTAACTATGTTTGAATCATGCATTGCTTATTTATCTGACATTATCCACTTTCAAACTAGTAAATATTTAATCATTCTATCATCTATTAAAATAGAGAGAAACACACCTGAGTGACAGAGAAAGCCTGGTCTCTGGACATGAGCACCAAAGGAAATCCTGTCAATCTGCCGCTGTGTTCAATGTGGTCAATTCTGTCATAGGATCCGGGATAATAGGTAAGCTATCTGTGCCTGTTTGGTTCTCTTTGTGAAGTTAAGTTTAAAAGGGGGGGGGGCGTTAAAACTGTTAATGTTCTGCTAGCATTTGCTGGCTGTTTTTAAAGAAAAAAATCTTAATTAGATGACTGTGTTTCACTCCACAGCAGATAGTGTTCTGGGGAGGAAAAGGGGGAGTGCCCAGGGGACAGGGAAAATGGGCTTTTCATAAATGGCCTGGTCAGTTATCATTTCATCTAATGCAATTGTTCCTTCTTTCTGAAGTAAACTCCATTACTTAAATCCCATTAGTCTCAGGAGGGAACTTCCCGATTCTTGTACCCATAGCAGGCACAAAAGTTTAATACAAGACTTTAGCAATCAATCCTATGGAATATTAAACTAGACAATATTTCTGTACCTACCTATAGGATGCTAAACTTAAACCGTGAACTTATGAAATATTAGTTTTGAACATCTAGTCACTTTTATAGTTCATTTACAACCATGCTTACAATTGTAAGGAAAGAATAGTCCCTGTTTTTCCAATAAATCAGAAGCAAGGGAAAGCCTCTTTAAAGAGTAAAAACTTTAAAAGGGTTTTGCACTACAGTAAGAGAAACAGTCTTTTCCAGCGACTATTGTTTGTTGTAGTTGGAAAACATTCCATTTCCAAAGAGGCAGGAGAAGCAAAGTCCTGTCAACTGCAGTGCTCACCAAATATGCAACTTTCTGTTACAACATTTTTCATATTGGTATCTGCTTAAAACTGTTGTGTTTATCAAATGAGTTGTTTTTCTTTTCTTGATTTATCTATTATTTTATGTGCATGTGTGAGTGTTTTGCCTGCATGCACACGCATCGCATGCATACCCGGTGCCCACAGAGGTCAGGAGGGGGTGCCGGACTCCCTGGAACTGGATTTAAGGATGGTAGTATGCCACCATGTGGGTACTGGGAAGTGGGTATTTGGCAAGAGCAGTAAGTATTCTTAACTGCTGGGCCATCTCTCTAGCCCCTGAGTTAATTTCTTATTTTTTTTAACAAGTGTATGTGCTATATGGCTTTACATTAATCCATAGATACATAATTTGTAAATGAACAATAAATTGGAGATTCCTGGGGTGAAACAGAAGTAAGCAGGATTAAAGCTTGCTTAAAAGCCTGTGTCCATGTATCATGGAGCATGGACAATTCAACTCGACAGAATTCTGGGATTTATTCCTGGTATGAATACTTTTCAGGTACATGCAGGTCAGCGAAGCGAAAATGTTCCACTTCACTGCACTCGGCAGCTTTGTTTTAAAGAGAAATCTTTTCTTAAAAAAAAATATTCTGGAGATAATGCTTAAATTATTTTATTTTGAATATTTTGTAATCTATAATCTAAAATTATTCACATCCGCAAAGTCATATAAAAATAATCTTCTGAACCCCATTTAGCTTGAGAAAAAGTAATTCTGCATGCCTGTGCTCCCTGTGTTCCCTCATTTCCTAATTGACTCCCCCATTTTGGCTCCCTGATCAGTCTCCCCTAAGATCCCACAACCATTCCCCACGGCTTCCCACAGCAGCATGTCAGGCAGGGCTTGAGGTCTTTGTTCTCCCTGGAATCTAGGGCATTAACCATCCCACTGAAAAAAGCATTGCTTGAACTGGAATCGATTTTTGATTTGCTGCTTTTTTAATTCTTCTTCATTCATCTCGTGTGCTTGCTCTCCTGACGTGTCGTTAATTTAATGGCATTCCGTTCTGGAATAAGTGCTAATGTGCTAATATTTGATTTAGGACCGTTATGGTACAACTTTTTATCATGGATATTCAGAATTTAGTTTACTTCCTATATATGAATTGTGAGAGATTTTTGCATTTCTATATGTCATTTTAATGGGTTGGGGCATTTCGTGTTTTTCCAGGATTGCCATATTCGATGAATCAAGCTGGATTTCCCTTGGGAATACTGCTTTTATTCTGGGTCTCATATATTACAGGTAAATAGCACACGACTGCATATCCCTGCAGTATAAATTGTTCAATGACTTCTTCACCTACACAAATATGCCCTGCAATTGGCCCTCCTAGTTAATTAAGAAGTCCATCAAAGGATCCTGAGGAATTTAAGCATCACATTTGAGGGGATTTGCTTTTCTTCCTAATCTTTTAAACAGATTAGTAAAAGTAGCATGTTCTATCACCAAGCCTAAACCTGGTCATGTGCCTTTTCCACTTCATACAGAAAGAGGTGGCTGAGAAAGTCACTTCCAAGGCCAGTGCTGGCTGAGAGGACTCTGCTCCACGACGCACACAACAGGGTTGGGCTGGCAGGTACATGCAGAAGAACAGCCACTGCTAGCTGTTTGTGTGGGCGATCCGGGGTCTCGGTGTTCATGTGGCAGGGCTGGCCCCTTTTCTCCTTGCGGGTGCTGCCTGTGTGTGCTCTGCCTGCCACTGCCTTTCCAAGCCACAGAAAGCTAGGCCTAAATTACTGTCTGTTCTGCTCCTCGCTCGCACAGTTCATTCGCACTCGCACAGTTCATTCGCACTCACACTTGCCACACTCCTCGCGCAAACTCAGGTTCAGCATGCCTCTCCTTCCTTCCGGTAATCCTGCCGTCAGCCAGCCCTACCATCCCACCAGCTCACTTTGGCAAGCATTGAGTGCCTTTCCTCTAACTCAGGATCACCGTGAAGGCAGCAGCAATCACTAACAAAGGCAGGGGCTTTTGCTGTGGACACAGCTAGGAGGCCTTGAATCAGCTAGAAACCCTGACCTGTCCCTCCTCTGCATCTGTGGCCTCGGCCTCAAGAAAGCCCCCTCCTAGGAGTTTATACACTTTTCCCAACCCTTTCACAAGGAATTCAGGCAATTACTGCTGATAATTTGAAAGCTTAGTCAACCTCTTTGCCTCCACAGGGAGAGGGTAGGGTAATGTGAGGTGCAGGTGGGGTTCCAGAGATACATCATCACCTGTCCTGGGGCGCTGCTAGTCTCTACCCAAGACTACCTCTTTGCCACTTGTTTGCTCTGCCTTAGCCTTTCATTCCATGAACTGTGTCTCTGTGTGTGTCTGTGTGTGTGTGTGTGTGTGGTGGTGGTGGTAGTGTGGTGTGACTCACTGAGTTGAACTGTAGTTGCTTGTATGAGCAGAGGCAGTGGTCATTAACAGAACATAGACAATTTATATTCAGTGGGTTATCCCACTGAAGAAAATGACACCCTCCTTGCCAAGCCACAGTTAACTGTTCATAGCTCCACAAGGAAGGGCGAGATCTCGTGAGCCTCTCCCCCATGACCATGATGGATTGCTGATAAACCCCTATCTGGTACAGGTTTCTCTGTAGCTTTGTAGCCTGTCCTGGAAGTAGCTCTTGTAGACCAGGCTGGCCTTGAACTCACAGAGATCCGCCCGCCTCTGCGTCCCAAGTGCTGGGATTAAAGGCGTGCACCACCCTCAGGTGCAGGTTATAAAGAGCTCATGAGTACAAGTGGTATGTCATATCCAGAAGACACTGTTCATAGCACTCTCTCCTTCCTTTGGCTCCTACATTCTTGGGCTCTGTTTCCCCAATGTCCCTTGAGCTGTGAGGCAGCAACAAAGATGTCCCACTTTGGGTCAAGCATTCAACACTCAGTCTCAGCATTAACTGTCTACCACAGCGAAAGGCAGCCTCTCCAATCCAGACTGAGAGACGCATAATCTATGCTTATGAATATAAGTATCTTTAAAAGCCTTCCCACTTTTTAATTGCCTGCTTCCCAGTCAGTGCTGGCAAATATTTAATTTCCACCCAGTATATTACCATAGCTTTAGTGCATGGTGAACACATAATTATGAATCAGCAGGCAGAGAAAAGTAAACATCCCACCTGTGAATCAGGATTGGAAGAAGATGAATGGTTAGTAAACCCGCATCATATTACATGTAAATAAACCATACTGGAAATAGCATAGTCAATTGCTGGTGTACCCATGATGTACAGTCCCACCAAAGTCCTGCACTGCAAGCTCATTATCAGTAGGAACGATTAACCCATTCATTTACTAGCATCATCCAAATCTTTGAATAATTTTAATAAATAAAAGATCCCCCCTCATGAAAGTCAAACAATTTATATCTTAAGATTCATTTTCTTTTTTTATGTTTTAAGAGCAAAATCTACAAATACAGTATGTTAATTTTTTTCTTGACTAACATTACAATTTTTTTTAAATGGAATCAGTCTTTTTTTACAAATTATGGGAGTCCTACAGATCTATTGTACAGCACCGTAATTAAGATCTTAAACTATGGAGTTAGGTTGAAATTTAAATCCTGTGTCCTTAACCTCATGGTCCTTATTACCCATTTGATCCATGGAAATTACTTGGTAACACTACATTCAAACAGTAGTTTCTCTGTGTAACAGTTCTGGCTGTCTTGAAACTCATTCTGTAGACCGGGCTGGCCTTGAAATCATGAAGCTCCCCCTACTTCTGCCTTCTAAGTGCTGGGATTAAAGGTGTGTGCTGCCGCCACCTGAGGAAAAATTATTTTTATTTATATAATTACTATATATTATGTCTTCAGCTTTAATCCTGAAATTTGAAATGAAATAACTATAATGTAAATAATGTTTTTAAAAATCCATAGAGTGCACTCTTAGCCATAATAGCTTTAAAATTAAGTTACTGATTTTTATTTTGCTCTGAGTCTTATATATTCATTAATCCTAAAATCCTCACCACGGTGTTTACTGGATGAGCACCTATGTTACATTACCTGCGGTGGAGTCGCATCCCCGTAACCGTGGCTACACCTTTGAGATAGAAAATTACACGTAGTCCTGGCCTGTGGCCGTCATACTGCCTCTGCCCTATCCAGGATATCTGCATTGTGTTTGAAAGATATGTAGCTAGAAGAAAAATGATGTTTTATTAAAAGTTGTTAACCTTGCCATGGTAATACTCTACCACTGCAGTTCTTCTCTTGGAATTCCCCCTTTCCCAGGCTGGGGATGAAGCTCCATTGGTACAGTGATTGTCTCTCATGCGTGAAGCCTTGGGTTCAATCCCCAGCACCTCCAGCACCATCAGAAACCCAGTGTCACCACGCTAGAGGCAGTGGAACCGGGGAGATGGAGCCGAGAAATGTGGGGAACTAAAGTCCCATGCAATAGCAAACTTTATTCAGAGCAATTTCTACTCTGAGGGTTAAGAAGGGTGCATGAATGACATTGTCATGAGGTCAGGCTGCACACAATCACAAGGACAGGCTGCACATGTAGAAAACATGTTTTTCCACAGAGGCATTTAAACGTTTAACGATAGCCAGTTAACAAATAATCTGAAGCAAACTCCCTCCTACCCACTAGACCTGGGAGGGCCAGGAAAATGCATTCGACGAACAAACCCATGGTTTCAAAGAAACAGAAGTCACAAGACCCTTGTTTTGTTCTCTTACATGCCCTCAAACTCCCCCTCCCAGGACTCCATTCTTGGATGGAGTTTCCACACCCCCGTATGGTGGCGCTTGCCTATCATCTCAGCACTGGGGAGGTTGAGGCAGGGCGATCAGCAGTTCAGGGTCAGCCTTGAATACAGAGCGAACTTGAAGCCAGCCCTGGCCACATGTGACCTTGATTTAAAAATGAATCTCTTCTTCTCAAAGACAACAGTCAAAACATGCCAACCCTTTGTTTCAGATGATTTGTGGGGTTTTGTTTGTTTGTTTGTTTGTTTTCCTACAGACTTTTCCCTCATTTTATTGATAAAAGGAGGAGCCCTCTCTGGCACAGACTCCTACCAGTCTTTGGTAAACAAGACCTTCGGCTTCCCAGGATACTTGCTGCTCTCTGCTCTACAGTTTATGTTCCCGTTCATAGGTAAGGTGGCCGTGAAGACAGATGCTACAACAGCTGGAACCCGCATGGTCTTTCTGAGTAACAGCAGCTTTAATAGGCATTTGAGAGCCATCAAAGACAACTAGTAGTTGAAGTCTTTTCCAAATTAAGTTGCATCTTTAATGCATCTTTAACAATTTTGCTTCTTATTTTCTAGTACGTTTTACTGATTCTATAAGTATTTTTTCTAAAATAAAATGGGGATTTGGTTAATGTTTTAGTTTTCCTTACCTGCTGTATGCTCTCTCTATCCCACTCTCTCTGATAAACGTGTACAGTTATATATGCAGATGCAAATATCACACACTCACACACACATACACATGCATAATACACATAGATATACACAAAAATATATACACATATGCACATACATACACACATTTATACACACAATACATATATATACATATACATACACACACATATATACACACACAAACACAGACATACACAATGATTTGGGATTGAATGTGACTGAGAAGTCTCTCTTAAGTCTCAATACAGATGATTTTTGTTTTATTTTGTTTTTTGAAAACCTAATGACTTGAGGGAAGTCGTGTACCAATATTTGTACCACAATAGTGAAAATGTCACCCACTTCTTAAACAGATAAAATGTTCATATAAATTAGCAACCAAAGACTTCATTTCAAACAATGTCGATTTCATATTTTTATGAGAATGAAAGAAGCTACAGTTGGAGTAAGTCTATGTGTTCCCGCAGAAATCTATAAAAATATACTTCCTTTGAAAGCCTTTCATTTTCAAATGAAGGCTGTGTGTGTGTGTGTGTGTGTGTGTGTGTGTGTGTGTGTGTGTGTGTGTCTTCAAATTTTACTGTTGTCATTGGTTCTTCCCAAAAAAAGATGTTTGGAAACCAACCCACCATAACAAAATAAATCACATTTCAAATGAGTGTCAAATCTCAGTGTTCAAGGGCATTCTGGGATGAACCCATTTGTACCGTGAAAATTTTCCTGAAGCTCAAGTTGCCACTCGGGCATAAATCTTTCATCTTATCCTTAGCCCAGACGTACTAGAAATTATATGCAATGCTAAGACTATGTCAGTATTTAGAAAGTCGTAACTTCCAGTGTTCAGAATATGCAAGAGAAAAATATGCGCAGGCTTATTAACGACCGTTCTTGTCACTGTGCTTTCAGCTATGATAAGTTACAACATAATAACCGGAGATACTTTGAGCAAAGTTTTTCAAAGAATCCCAGGAGGTAGGTAAACGTGAGAAGTGTGACGCGTTGAAATTAGCTTCCTTTTCATAGGTGTGATGTAATTCGTGATTTACAAACAAAACATTTGACTGTGGAGCTGGGCTGCCTCACAGACCTTGCCGTTCCCCAGGCTCACATCCATCCGAGACGACAGATTTAACTTAGTTTTTAACCAGTTTTTAAAAGTTGCTGTTTTTCTCCAGGCGTGGTAGTACAAGCTTCAATAATCCCAACACCTTAGATGTAGAGGCAGATGGATCTCTGAGTTCCAGACCAGCCTGGTCTACAGAACAAGTTCCAGGACAGCCAGGGTTCAATTCCTAGCATTTACGTAGTAGCTCACAGCCATCCGTAACCATTTCTAGGGAATTTGATACCCTCCTTTGGCCTTCAGAGGCATCAGGCATTCAAATGATGAACAGGTATACATACAGTAAAACAGCTATGAACATTAAATAAATTAATAATTTTTAAAGATGCTATTCATAGGAATGTAAAATTCTATGACATCATAGGAAGCATAAGTTCATTCCTGGGTTATTCTTGGGTTATTTTGTATTGTATTTTGTGGTATATTTCTGTTTTAACATGATTTTTTTGTTTATTAACTCAAAATCATCTTCATATATGGTTTAAGTTTTTTTACATCATTGTTTATAATGAAATGTTTGGGTAGTTAATGTACCACACAATGTGCTATTTATGTGTATAAACACTAAATAATACTTACTATATTTCAGTTGATCCTGGAAGTGTGTTTATTGGTCGACACTTCATTATTGTGGTTTCAACGGCTACATTTACTCTGCCTCTGTCATTGTACCGAGATATAGCAAAGCTAGGAAAGGTAATTTCTACATTTTAAAGCTTTCCTTGTTTTTATTTCGATGTATGTGAGTGTTGCGCTTGCCTGTATGTATGTGCACCATGTACTTGCAGGAGCTGGAAGATCCCTGGAACTGGAGTTACAGAGGGTTGGGAGCTGCCATAGGTGCTAGGAATCCCACTCAGGTCCGCCATGGGAGCAGCCAGTGCTCTTCACCACTGAGCCATCTCTCTGGCCCCATTTTTACAGTTTTTAAATAGCCCTTAATTTTGCGGACTTGCAGTCTATTCATCTGGCATCACGGTTATGCTTAGCAAACTGAGAATAGCTCATTTGGGGAGAGTTATGGTTAAATGTGAATAAAATATGTTCTTCCCTTTTCCTCTTCTAAAGGAGATGATCGGATATCAGGCAATGGATTTTCAATTTAGAAAATACAGAAAACTGTATTTAAAGCAGTCTATTTTATTAGAAAAGTGCCCCACCTTTTCTGTAGATAATTTAAACAATTGGATTAAACTAAGTATGACAAAGAAAGAAGTGATGGAAGAGATAAATGTTCAATCTTATTTAAGCATTGTACAATAAATGCATGTGACAAACTGTGTGGGACCCTGAATCTATGTAAATTAAAATTATATAAAGGATGAATCACTTAAATGATGCAAAATGTTTTTATTTGCAAGTTACAATGTCTATTATATGTGTTTCCACTCCATGAATTTTTTTGTTGTTTTGTTTTTTTGAGACAGGCTTTCTCTATTTCCTGGCTATCCTGGGAATAGCTCTGTAGACCAGGCTGACCTTGAACTCAGAGATCTGCCTGTCTCTGCCTCCCAAGTGCTGGATTAAAGACATATGCCATACCACTAGGCTACCCACTCAGCAAACGTAAATACCAATTTTTTGATTGATCAGTTGTTGAGTATTTTGCCAATAGGACTAAAGTCTTTCTAATAAAATTAACTAAATAATTATTTGACTCACCACCTAAGCTTATTTACATAGACTATCCTTTATCTGCTTGTATTTTATTCTCTTACTGCCAAGGAATGTTTTTATTTTACCCAAAATATAATTGGTACTATGTCTACATGATCAAATATTCTGATCAGACATTTTCTAAAAGGGTTAATCATGTGACACTTCTACAGTCTATTTTGAACACTGCAACCATCAACTCCATTCTGCTCTTGCCTTTCATGTTTGACACAATGCATCCAGTGATGAGGTCCCTTTTTCCAGGCAGAGCTGGACACAGAGCCAGCATGTGGGAGTGTTGTCACCACCAGGCCTTCTGTCTTTAGTAGCCAATCAGAAACACACAAGGACATACCAAAAGGGAGGGCAGACATGGCAGTGCATAGCTGTAATATTCAGGAGCTGGATGAAGAGGCAGACAGATCTCTATGAGTTGAAGCCAACCTGATCTATACATAATTCCTGGCCAGTCAGGCCTACATAGTGAGACCTTGTCGAAAGAAAGAAAGAAAGAAAGAAAGAAAGAAAGAAAGAAAGAAAGAAAGAAAGAAAGAAAGAAAGAAAGAAAGAAAGAGGGGGTGGAAGGAAGAAAGAAAGATAGAAAAAAAGAAAGGAAAAAAACTGTATCAAAAACAATTTTTTCTGTGTCAGGTATCTGAATGAGCATTTTTTCACGTTACAAGTGAAAAATAGATATATAAATATATATTCAATATAGATACATAAATATTCAATATAGATGCATAAATGTTATCTTCTGAAAGTAGAAAGCAAAACATTCATGAAAAAATGATGATCCTTAACATATGAATTCCCTATGTCTCTTGAAGTATCCTACTGAAATCCTGATTAACAAAGCACAGGGCAGGCTCTCTGTGGAGTAGGCTGCTTGCATTTATTTGAACGCCACCTGTCACCTTCTAGCTGTGTGAAATTTGATTGGCTATTTTTTCTCTCTGTTCCTCACAGGACCAGGGAACTCATCATAACTATTTATTTCAAATTAAACATTAAAAACTTAGACCCCAATGTTAATGATAATCACATGAAATAAAAGCAATTTGAGACCTTTTTTTTTAGCCTATCCTAGAAACCATCTCACATGTGCTTATCCATTTTAAATGGAGAATCGATTCACAAACCTAATATAATGAGTGTACACGGTACATGCGCACGCACAGCGACCTGAGTGTTAGCCGGATGAAACAGGCACAGTGCTGAGAGGAAGACAAAGAACAGACCCAGAAACACAGAGCAGAGGGCAAACCACATGGGAAAAATAGACCAACGGAGCTCGAGAGCAGAGAGGGAAAGGCAGTCATGAAAAAAGAGAATTGACATGAGTGTATGCATGGTATGTTGAAAGGAAAAGGGGTTGATGAAAATGGAAAAAGCAACGGTAGATAGAAAGCAGCTTAATTCAGTACTAAAATGGGGCCTGAAGTAAAAAAAAGATATTTTCATTTTAACGTTCATAAATTAAAAGTGCTTACTTTGTAGCCTGTGCAGGAAGTCACTGAGAGGGCTTCAAACTTTGTTGTAAAACCACAGTGGACGCTCAATCCTCTGGGTCTCAGGGATGATTATAATCTGTTAAGTAGTTATGCACCCACCCAACCAGTGTAGAGACTGATCTATAAGGTTATAAACCACTTAGGGAATCTGATAGAAACAATCTATGAATAAGTTTATCCAATTAATAAAAATGATGTACTATTTTAAACAAATTATCTTCATCTTATACTGATGATGTCTTCACATTTCTTTGTACAGATCTCTTTCATTTCCACAGTTTTAACAACTATAATTCTTGGAATTGTAATGACAAGAGCAGTTTCTTTGGGGCCAAACATGTAAGTATTGTTGTATTTTTGACTTTTACATCAATATTTGCTGAAATATAGCATATTCAACAACATAAGAAAAATACACAAATAAAAAATATAGCCAGATATGGTGGCTCATGCCTATAATCCCAGGGCCCAAGAAGAGGTGGCAGCAGATCAAGAGTTCAAAGTCATTTTCAGCTACATAGCAATGTCAAGGTCATGCTGAGATACAGGAGGCTCGGTCTCAAAACAGAAAATAAGAAAGGAAAAAAGGAAAAAAGGAAGAAAGAAAGAGGATATATACACATAGCAATGAAAAACACCATATAGTGAGTATTTAGAAAAAATGAGAAAATTTTTTACAGTCAACAAATGCATCAGGGGACCTGAAATGCACTAAATAATAAAAAAATTAATTTAAGCCATGTCTTAATGAATGCAAGAAATGCTGCGTCTTCTTTGAATGGTCTCTAAGAAAGAAGGCAGAGGGAAACCTGGTGGATAGATCTGCTTGGTAGCACGGTGCACAAGGCAATTTGTTTCCCTTTTGACTAATTGTTGCTCTGTAAAGTCATTTCCTCTAGTGTATACACTCATGAAAATCTTCTTAGCTTGCCTCAAAACAAAGTCAAAAAAAGTGACTCAAGTAGATAGGAAGTCTAAGAGCAGGGTGCCAACAGGCTTTGATCTTAGTAGAGACCCTTCTCTCCTTGCTACAGGTCCTTACATGGCAGCTGGCTCTGTAGTTGCTGCCCACCTCCTCTCATCTGACCCTTATTGCCTCCCAAAGGCCTTCCTTTTAGACACCATCACACTGAAATACCAGGACTTTACCATAAGGATTGAGGCAGATAGCTGGGGAAGCTATCTGCTTGTAGCCCCCTTGGAAAAGAGCCTAACCAGAACACAAGCCCCTCCCCTCATCAATTACTACAATAAACAAATCAAAGAGAAAGGAAAGGAGGGAGGGAGCGAGAGAGGGAGGAGAGGAAAGAGTCATTAAACAAATTAAAGAGAAAGGAAGGGAGGGAGAAAGGAAGGAAGAGAGGGAGGGAGAGATGGAGGGAAGGAAGGAAGGAAGGAAGGAAGGAAGGAAGGAAGGAAGGAAGGAAGGAAAGAAGGAAGGAGAAGAAAGGTTCATTAATCCAGTCCTTACATAGCCTGAGCAGCTTTGAAATGAATTTGGTTGGATTCTGCTTCAGTGTGGCCATCTATCCCTTCTTTCAGCAAGCACCTGTTGTTTCTGGTGATATTGTTGTGTCCTGGAAGAGAAGAGCAATATATTGTCTAGATCAGTGTCTGCCGCAAATTGTCCATCAGTTGGATGATTTCAAAACAGAAGAAAAATAAGTTCAATACAGTGTGATAAATGTGAAGGGGAAATGTGAAAGGGGCAAACACATTGCCCAAACCAGGGCTTCACGACCTGCTTGGATCTAGGAGAGCTTCCTTAAAGAGAAAACCATGTATGATCTTGATATCTTGAAAGATGGACTGGAACTTTTTTCGATAGATAAGAGGGTAAAGGCATTTTGGGCTCAGGAAATATGCACATAGAAACACAGAGGTGTATAGCCAGTTCTGCTGCTTCTTATTCAGTATTTATTGCACAGATACTAAATTCCATCCTGGATTTTGAAAAACTGAGCTACAGAAACAAAAAGATAATCCATGTAATAAATAATACAATAAGTAATAATTTAGGCAAAATGGTGATTACATGAGACTTTTTTTGTTTTTGTTTTTCGGGGCAGGGTTCCTCTGTAGCCTTGGAGCTTGCCCTGGAACTAGCTCTTGTAGACAAGGCTGGCCTCAAACTCACAGAGATCCACCTGCCTCTGCCTCCCGAGTGTGGGAATTAAAGGTGTGTGCCACCACCACCCGGCTTAACTATAATGATTGAAAACTCTATAATGAAAAATGTTTCTAAGTAGTCATTTATAATAAAAGATTTTATACGCTGGTTATGCATAACACAATGAAGTGATATCAAGGAGGGGAAAGATAGAGAGAAAATTAGGAAACTTGAGAAGTCAACGAATCAGAACTCAATTACGATCCAGAAGGGGCAAACCTTGATTCCCCATCAACATTGCATATTATACTCACCTGACTAGCTAGATGACTCGGGTGCAAGGGCCCCACCCACAAAGGTTCTCCCCCATCTGTCTAGGGGCGAGGCAACTGGACTCCTTATGGCACAGTTAAAGGGTCCACGAGCAAGGAGCAAGACAGAGCCTCTGGCCCAGAGACTGGCCAGAAGCATACCCAGGCTGCACTTCATTCCCAAAATGAAACCAGAGATTTTTGTTTCTAGTTGATGCTCTGTGGTTGATGATCATCCTTTGTTTATGTTTCTCAGGGTTTATTTTTAATATGGAAAGTGTCATATGACAGAGCATTATGAATACAAAAAAAAATGAAATGTCTTTGCTCCCAAGGATCTTCCAGTTTAGTGGGGAAAATAACACCCTGAGGATAACTATGAGGGAAAAGAGGAAGGAATGAGCTCTTCTTGTCAGGCTAAATAAGCTGACGTCATGGTCACAAAGCTTAAAGAACTATTTGCTTGTTTTGGTCCCAAACGAAATGTAGCCTTAATCTCCTCTACTGGCGATATAATATTTTATCTGAGACCCAGTCTTTACAATGACGGGGGAAGATTTATTCAACTCTTCCAATATTTAGATGTCCAGGAAGTATGTTCTCTCTACGGTACCACCCCTTGTTTCTGTTCGAATAGTTCTGCTCATCACTCCTGCTTGCCCCACTTACAATCAGGCTAATGAAATCTGTGTAGAGGTTGGCACAGAAGCAAGTCAAGCAGGCTTCTTTCTGAAAACAAGGCGGGCACGGATGCTCATCATCCATGAAACATGAGAGACCCAATGCGCCATGTGTGCTTTCCTTCATTTCCAGTTCAGAGGAGTGATCAGAAAAGCTGTGGATTTCTCTTCCCCTAGGTCTTCTAAAATGATATCTGAAAAAAGATCTTTAAACCCACTATCAGAAGACAGGCAGGTCTGTAACGGCTGCCAGTAGTGACCTCGTTACCATGGAAACACCTTTTTAGTGGTTGTGTTTAAAAATAAAACACAATTCAATTTCCTTTTCCATAACTCACAGGGCCATAAATTCTGCTTTCTGATATGATTTCAAATAGCCACAGCCTCACGACTCTCAGTTCTTCTTGGAAATTATGTTCAGTTTTATTGCATTTTCTAGGTCTTTGCTTTATAAAAACTAGGGTAGCAGGGCTATTTAATTGTTTTCCAGGGAGCGCACAAGTATAAAAATGCAGTAACACACTTGGGTTTTTTCTAACTTAAATAGGAGGCATTATTTAAAAAAATCTTTACTTAGGAATGTCATTAATATTCATATCTTACAATCAGTGTGGAAATGATAACATGGAATCAAGTTTGAAACTATTTTCCTTCATATGACATCTTTGTTTTAGCATTTTAATCAATAACTTAGCATTCTAAACATAACTATAGTATATACACACCTATGCTTTTTATAAACACTTAGATACACAAACTGTACGCTAGAACTCAGCAAGCATTAATTTATTTTGTCCATCCTATGCCTAAAATTCTACAATTTAATGATCTAGAAAGGATTCAAGAAAGAATCAGGAACAAATGGGTAAAATATGTAAAAGTACATATTTGAGGAAAAGAATGATTAGATTTGAGTGTCAATTGCTGAACGTTTTTTATGACACATGAATTGTTGTTGTTCTTGTTGTAAATGACAAACACCAAACTGTAACCTGACTGAAGTAAAAGACAATTTATTCACCCAACTATAAGGTTCAAGATCAGTTGTTGGGTGTGGTTATGGGTGTGGCTGTATCCAGGAACTCACTTAATGAAGTCAGGCATGGCTTGGCTTTTCTTTTCATCCATCTCTTTGTTCTGCTTCTTATTGGAGCTCCAGGTTCTGAAGTGTCTTCTCGCTGTCACGAGGTAACAGCAGCAGGCTCAACTTATATCTATTCAGGTCTAAGTCCAAAGAAAGAGAGTTTTCTCGTTTAGGGGATTGCAGTCCACTGCAAGGATTATTGCCAGCTGCCTCTGATGAGGATCTATCTGTAAGGATTCCTACCCCAGGATCTGTGTTGAGTTACTGAGTTGAGATCAGGTCATGGGTGCCTACCCTTGGAGCTAAGAATAGGGTCACTGCCTCCAGACTGAATAGGAAAATGGGTGGTCCCAAAAGACATCAAAGCAGTTATGACTGGAAATGTGGAAGAGCCACTGAGCCCTGAAAATGACAGTACCCATTTAGATTACAGGGGTTACAATTAAATGGTATGGGTAGAACACACTTAAAAAAGAATTTAAGATACAAATAAATGACAAATGTGCTCATGGAAAAAATACTCCTATTGGAGCCTGGGGACATTGTTTAATGAAAATTTTAAAAATTAAAAAATAACACAATGTTTCTAGTAAATTATTTTATGGCATTTATATACTTAAAAGGCATATGGCATAATAACATTCAATAAATTATTTCAGTAGAAAAGAAAGAATCTGGAGAATCCCCCATTCCCTCTTCTGTCCTCCCATTCTCCTTACTTGAGAAAGGGCGTAAACAGAGTGAAGCAGTATGGGAAAACTGGTCTGAGAGAGAAAAGAGAGCTAAACTGCTTTAGTTTGTTGTAAACATAGGAGTTATTGATCAAATCATAGCTCGAGTCAAAAGATGAATCTAAAAGTGCTCCATGAACTCTTTATTGGAGGGGGGAGATGAGGCGGGGTCTCACTATGTTGCTCTGTCTGTCCTAGACGAGGCTGGCCTGAAACCCACAGAACCTCCTGCCTCTGTCTCCCAAATTAAAGGCGTGTGCTACCACATCCAGCTTCCGGGACCTCTTGAAGACATTTAGGGCATTGTTTGTGTCGTCCCTGGGTAGAAGCTGGGATATTCATTCTTGAAAGCACAGCCGAAGGATACACAGAGGAACGTGTGGGTCCGTTCTGAAGATTATGATAAAGCAATGTGAGTTTCATGCCAGGAGCTTGTGCTATCATCCTGGAATGGTGATCAGGAGTGGGTTCAGAAGTTGAGCGTTTTGGCTTTGTAAGTTTGGAGCTATAGGAATGAGAGGGTTCTCCACTTGGAAGTAAAATGATGATGCTCGTTGTTGAACTGTCTTTATTCAAGACGCTTAGGCATCTTCTCGTAGGGATACTTTATGTCTTTCATCTCGCCGCAAGCAGGATGAGAACAGAGGTCACGTTTGCTCTTTCCCGCTATATGCTCATCTCTCAGCAGAGCATGAGACACAAACCTGGGGCTCAGGATGGAGTTGCCAGATAATAGCTCAACAGCTAGGTGAATCCGTGTGCCTGCCTGTGTTAGTCAGTTCATCCTGCGGATTGGCTGAACAAGAGAATAAGAGTCGTCTTGAGGCCATGAAATTTTCACAGAAAAAGTATTTGCTAGCCAGGAAACGTTTCCTAGGGTTACTTTCATAGCCAGTGATCACCCAGCTCATGACAACCACTGATCCCCATTTTCCTATGCCTCCCCCCAACCTCCCACCACTTAGATATTGTGTTAAAAGACATAACTAGAGTTTGGGTGAGTCTAGGCTGGAAGCCCATCCAGAGTGCATAAGGAAATCAGCACAGATGCTTTGTTCTTCAGCTGCTGGATGCTGACAGTTTTGAAGCAGAAGAGTGGTCAGATAAAGCTTCCATTTAAATCTGGGCTTTTCTTAGAGCGCAGGTGAGGGCAATGGGGAACACAGAAGCTTGGGGAAAGACTGTCTATTGCACGGGTCTAGGCACAGGACAACTGGTTACAGTATATGTACATGGCTGGCAGACATGAAGAAGGAGAGGAGTCTTTAAGCTGATAGACTTAGTGTCACCTTGAAGGCTCTAAGGGAGCAGGAGTCACTTAGGGTGATGGTTGACATAAAGGTTTTCAGCTTAAACAACTAGATTCACAGAATTCACTACCAATGGGAGAAATAGAAGAGTCTACTGTCAATCAATGCATTAAATGCCTATTGTGTCAGTTGTGAGGCTACAAAGTAGTCCCCCTTTGTGGGTCGTTTAAAGTTTATTGAGGGCAGAGTTGGGCATATAAACCTCAAAAACAAAATAACACTCATGATTATAACTGATTTTCGTAATATGATAAAAATTAGGGGACAGGGAAATGATTCAGTCAGCAGTGTGCCTGCAGCACAATCACGGGGGCCCGAGTTCAAATCCCCAGCACCCCTATAAAAAGCCAATCATCAGTGTATGCCTATGATCCTAAGGCTAGGAAGACGGAGGCAGGAAGAATTCTGGGCTTGTTGACCAGCTAGTCTAAGCCAATCAGTGAGTGCCAGGTTCCTCGAATGAACCCATCTCAGATGACAAGGTGGAGAAGCGATCGAGGAAAACACTAGTGTTGGCCTCTGACCTTCACATGCACTCACTCTTACACGCTTCCATAATTATGTTCTCCTACAAATGCATACACAAGAACATATACACTAATAACAACAGTGATAATAATAATAAATATATTTTTAAAAGTAAAATCCTACTCTGCTCCCTCCTATACCTGCCTGTCTGTGCCAAACCAACCAACCACCAAATACTTTGTGAAGAGTTGGCAGGGAAATCATAGAACAGATGATAATAAGAATCAAAGGACGCTGATATCTCCAGCGGCAAACTGTGTTCATGATTACAGGGTTTTTCTCTGGGATTGTTTTTTTGTAAGATCAAGACTATATTTTGGCAAAAAAGAATCGGCATTAAGTTTTCTGAATATTTAAATCAACTTTTGAAAATTGTAGTTAAAATAAATGAATCCTTTTTGACACTGAGAGTAATCACGAGGAAGAATTTTCCCAGGCAGCTCTGTCAAACACAGATCTGTACCTCAGAGCCAGACACAAATGAGCTGGGACAGTGCAGTGGCTGAGGAGCCAGGGGAGACTGAGCTGGGGGACGCAGTCAGGTCTGCCGGCCCTTCAGAGCTTGACAGAAAACAGGAAACATGAACTGAGCCCAAGGGTGTCCAGAGCATTTTACTTTCAGCTGCGTCTGGCTAAAGCAGTTAATTTATAAAGCACTCAACAAAAGTCACGCTTTGCCCACGCTGGATTATTTGGAAGCCTCCCCTGCAATTACAAGGCACAAATGTTCCAGCCTCCTGACCCAGAGGTGCGGTGCCCTAAGTCCCAGGAGCAATACTCTGAAGCTTCCTTGTTTGTTTTGTTGTTATTTATTTGAGACAGGGCTCAGTATATAGCCCAGGTTGGCCTGAAATGCACTATGTAGATCAGGTTGGTCCCAAACTTACAGGCACCCACTTTCCTCTGCCTCCTGAGGGCTGAGATTTCAGGGGAAACACCATGTCCAGCCTGAAGCTTGCTTTCATCATTCCGTGAAGACAGGTTTAATTGATAGGTTTAACTGCTGATCCCTCAGCCGTTAGGAAGATAACAAATTGAAGTTTCCAATCAAGATAAGAAGACTGAATCCAAACATCCAAACTATTACCCACATCCAGCAGCTCACAACCAGCTGTAGCTTCAGATCCTGAGGATCTGATGTCTTCTTCTGGCCTCTACAGGCATGTGCACACATGGAATATACGCCCACAAACATACATACAAATAAAAACGATTAAAAATAAGTCTTTTCTTAAAAAGCATATGCAACTATGTATAGCTTTGTGATTAGCATACATATAAGGAAACTCTGACTTCAATCCCCAGGACACTCCCCACCAAAAAGACTAAACAAAAATTATAGAAATTAACATCTGTTCAGATTGTTTTATGTAAAGGAAGTAACCATTCTTTTTGAAGTGCTGCCCGTGCTAAGGCTGCAAACTGCTATCTTCTTACTCTTCACATATTGTAGCTCTTAGACACCAAAGCTTTTAAAATTAAGCACTTTTTACCTTTCCTCCCAACCCCCTTTTCCTCCACCCCCAACTTTTCCTCCCCAAGCTCAATTCCTGCCTTGGGCTTTCTTTTAACCGGTTTATCCTGTTTGACTTTTAGACTTGATCCCTTTTGTTAAGCCTCTTCTAAAGCTTAGAGAAGATAATGGATCAACCTGACAGGAAGCCCTGTCTTGCTGTGCCTTCTAGACAGACTGCCTCTCAGTTTGCCCTGCACCTTCACCCACCACTCTAGGACTCCCCTTCACCTCTTCCCTGTGCTGTCTGAGCCTCAACACTCCACACATTCTGGGCTGGCATGAAGCAAACTACTCTCTTTCTCATGGTGAGCACCCTCTATATGGCTCTCCATAGTTATGACATAAACATCCACTTTTCTTTCTTCTCCACTGATGTCTCTCCTGCCACCATCCTCTCCCTCACAAACCACTTAAATTCCTTTAGTAACATTTTAGTGGGATCTCAGGATAGAAGGGAAATCCA
Source organism: Ondatra zibethicus (assembly GCA_004026605.1). NCBI lineage: Eukaryota > Metazoa > Chordata > Mammalia > Rodentia > Cricetidae > Ondatra > Ondatra zibethicus. The sequence goes on from PVIU01010130.1 coordinate 29,237, forward strand.
TGCGGCCTTTCTACTCTGGTTTAATCCAATAGCCAACTTTAAGGGTGGGTGGGTGTGTGTGCGTGTGTGTTTGAGTATCAGTACTCAGGGAGGCCAGAGGAGGATATCAGATTCCCTGGTGCTGGAGTTACAGAGTTATCCAGTATGGGTACTGGGAAAGGAACTGAAATCCTCTGGAAGTGCAGGACAGAAGTGCTTTCAGCACAACACGATATCTCTCTAGCACCCGGTTTAAATTTTTTTATTATCGACTTGCATGAAATTCTAAGTATGAATTTAATTATTTGTTTAAGAGACATTTTATACTTTAGAGAAGTTATTTCCTTTTATGTGGAGTTTCTACTCTGCTATGAAGAAGAGAAGGCTTGACCTAATGGAGAGGGATGGCGTATTAGTCAGCGTTCACTAGAGTAACAGAGTATATAGAATAGAGATAGATAGATAGATAGATAGATAGATAGATAGATAGATAGATAGATAGATAGATAGATAGATGATATGATACATTAGAATGACTTACAGGATGTGTCCCAGCTGATCTAACAATGGCTGCCTATGAATGTATATTCCAAGAATCCAGTACTTACTCAGTCCATGAGGCTGGATGTCTCATCTGGTCTTCAATATATGTGATATCCCAAAGAAGTAGCCTCAAATGCCAATGAAGGAATGGACTTGCTAGAAAGAAAAAAAAAAGTAGGTGAAGAGCAAAAACTTCCTTTTTTTGACTTCCCCTTTATATTGACTCCTGGCAGAAGGTGTGGCCCAGACTAGAGTCAGGTATTCCCATCTCGAAAGATCTAGATTAAAGGTGTGTCCTCCCACCTCCAAGATGCAGATTAGAAGTAGATCTTCCCACTTCAAATCAAACAAAAAAATCCCTCACAGGTGTGCCCCATTTGGGGGTTTTAGTTAAATTGACAGCCAAGAATTGCTATCACAGATGGATAGGTAATTCTTTCTCCAAGATTACCTAATTACTTATTGTAACGTTTTTCATAATAATGAAGATACGGAAGCAATCTAAGTGTCCAGCCACTGATGAGTAAGGAAAATATAACAAACACATACAACATAAAACTATTCTACTATATTAAAAAAAAATAAGGCTGTGTCATTTGCCACAACATGAAACTGGAAATGTAAAACAAGTCACAAACAGAAAGACAAATACCACATGATCTCACTCACTTGTGAAGTATTTTAAAAGTTGATCTCAGGCAGGGCTTGTTGGTACATGCCTTCTCTCCTAATACATGGGAGGCAGAAATAGGCAGGTCTGTAGGAATCCCAGCTAACCCTGTAGAGTGAGTCCCTGTCCCCCAAAAGCAAACAAAGTTTCTCTCCCAAAAGTTAAAGAGTTGAATGGTTGTCACTAGACGCTGAGGAGGGGGTAAAGACACAATTAAGTAACAGAAGTAAGTTCTATGTTTTATGTGCAGTAGAATGACTACAGATGCTAATGTACAGTTAATGGTTAAAAAGCGAGGAGAAAGTATTTTAAATATTTTTATGAAAAAGAACATGTGTGTGTTTGTCCTGATTTAAAAATTACCTGGTAATTATATATTTATTACAAAAATCACACTGTACCCCATACATATGTAGAGTTTTATGCAGATGAAAAGCATAATAAATTTTCTATTTGCTAAATTTCTTTACCTGTCAGTTTCTAGTCTCTGTTACTCTAACTATGATCCAAAGATTAAAGGAGAAAAAGTAAGAACCCGTGTTAGCACTTGGATGAAAGCTTTGGGGAGAGATCTAGGAGAGCCAACCCTTGAAAACGTTCCTTCACAGAAAGCAGAAAACCAGGTGTTAAGGGCATGTTCCTGTTTATACATCCAATCATAGTTTAATTTGATAAAATCATAGGAAACTAATTTCTCAACACTTGCAGAGAATTCGAAATGCACACGTTCATACTCACACATACCTCCCTTATGAAAAACATATCCAGGGCCTCCAACAATTCTGAAGGTAAAACTGTAAGTTTGCTGATCAGGTAAATGAACTGTGGCTCTCTATAAAAAAGGCAGCCCCAGTTGTTCAAATGTCTGTGTTTGACATAACACTGTCAATGATAACCTACAAATGTGATGAGTGCCGGTCAGTCTCCTTAGTCTTTAAGGGTTATATCATGTGGGTCAGACTAGATGTTACTGAAGTCACCTTTGTTTGTTCTGTTTATATTTGTGATATTTGAGCTTACTATGAAATCTGGGAATTTTCAGCCATTCTTCTAGTATTATCTGTTTCCTCTCTCTCTCTCCCTCCCTCCTTCCCTCCCTCCCCCCTCTCTCCCTCTCTCCCTCCCTCCCTCCCTCCCCCCCTCCCTCTCTCTCTCTCTCCTCCTTCTGAGATGATGCTGACTAGGTGAACTAGGTGGTGTCTCAGGAGCCCCTTTTTGTCTGTTCACTTTTTTTCACCTATTAATCCTTCAATCTTTTATCTTCTGTTTCTCAAACTTCAAAATGTCCACGGTATTTCCTCTGTCTTCGCAAATATATATATATATTTGAATTCCCCTGCACTGTTTTCATTTGATTAGCCTGTGGATGTAGATCAGCTGGTAGAGTACTTGCCTGGCAATTTGATCTCCAACATCACATCAAACTGGACATGTTGGTGCACACCTGTTATCCCCACATTCAGGAGCTGGAGAAGATCAAGGAGATCTTGGACAGACTGGGAATAGATGCCACAAATACGAAAGGTTAAAACTAAGGAAACCTAATGTAACGGGTTCCAGTGGCCACACCTGTCCATTCATTTCAATTTCGAGACATTCAGGACTTAACAACTGAAGCACCTGGCATGGTGGGATGTACCTGTTAGCCCAGCTACTAGGAAAGCTTGATCAGACAGATGGCAAATTCAAGGACCACCTGGGCTATAGAGGGAGTTGAAGGGCTGACTGGCCAATTTAAACTTAGCAAGATCCTATCTCAAAAAAGTGAAATATATCCGGAGATACAGTTCAGCGGTAGGGTGCTTGCCGTGCATCCAGAAGGCCATTTCCCTGGTACCGGACACACACAAAATTAAAATTAATACTTATGACCTTGGTCTTGATTCTTTTCCTACCAACTGATTCACCCACTGTTCATCATGTTTTATTTTTCTTATTGAGTTTCAGAATGTTTACTTTAAACTAGATAATAATCATTTCACTGATTTTATGTGCAATCAATCCCCAATCTCTTTTTCCAGTTAGACATTTATATTTTTAGCTTTTCATATGGATTATATCATTTACAAATGTTTTATAATACCTTTAACTGATTTTTGTTGTCTACCGATCTTTGCCTTAAGATTCCAATAGTATCTGTTTGCAAAATTCGTCATTCAATACACTTTATTCTTTGACTACTAATTTGGGAGGAATTGGCAGGCGCATAATATTGAATCTTCCTGCACAGAAATGTAGACATGGTATGTCTCTCCATTTCTTTGTATCTTTAATAAAAGTATAACATAATGTTAAAACTCTCTGGAAAATAGGACTTCTGTTGCCACAGTCACTCTTTATAACACGTCAGTTGTCTATACGAACTTTACTGGAGTGTGTGTGTGTGTGTGTGTGTGTGTGTGTGTGTGTGTGTGTGTGTGAACTGAATTTATATTCAGCCCTCTGTTAAATACCCTATGAATTCTAGTGGCTGATCACAAGAGCCCTTGAATTGTCCATGCTTACAATCATGATATGCTCAAATAAGCTACACGTTTTTTGTTGTTAGACATCTTCTCACTGACTTCTTGAACTAAGAACAATTGGATATGAAACAGTCATAGCTGGTTTCTTCCCTTACTTGTAACATTCCTACCTTTTAAGATCCATGCTTATTACACATATGTTTTGTTGTAGATGTTCTTCCTTGGGATAAGGAAATTCTTAACAGCTTGCTTGGTATGTTTATGACAATCAATACTGAATCATATGCTTTTGTGTATGTGCTAAAATCCATATGCTTTCTCGCACTAATCTATTAATGTGGCAAAAATTAGGATGGTCATTTTTGGTGATGTTTTAATCATACATATTGTTTGGACACATTATTAATATTTTTGTATTTGACATCTATAGTCTAAAGGTAGAAAAAAAACATAACTTCATTTGTTTCCATCCAGGATAGGTATCAAAATTTATCTCAATGCATTAATTATACCAGGGAGAGATAGCCATTCCTTCTCTTCTGCCCCACCCCCATGGAACTAATTGTTTCTGAACTCACTCCTAGTTTATTGCAAACAATTGGAAAGCACCATCCCATTACCTCATTCCTTTTTCCAGATTTGGAGCGCATTACTCTCTCAAAGTGGACAGAGAGTTAGACTATCTTCCCTTAGTACTGCCCGATGGGAATCATTTTATAGGCACATTACACTAAATAAGTGTGCGCATCACACATTGAGGCTGGAATTTGCCAGGCTGACTGGAGAGAAAGCCATGGAGGCAGCAGGTGGCAGTAGCTCCCGCTCCAAGAGCAGAGATTCCCAGCAGGTCAAAGAACAGTGGGAAGCCTTCTCTCAGACCGGCTTTTCTGTAAGGCTCTTTTTTCCCCTGAGAGCTGCTCGTTTCATTTATAGAGAGATGATATACTGCAAAAAATTCCACAAACGTTGACAAAGCAAACAGAATTCGTTTGTGTCCTCTTTATACAGACAATGAGGAGCAAACATGAAAGTTGAGTTTTCATCTTGAGAATTCCCCTTTTTCTCTAACCCTCCAGGACCCTCGTGCTCTCTAGTGGGCTTCTTGTCTATCTCCATGCACTCTTTTGGGTCTCATTCAAACCTGTCTATAGAAGTACGTGATACTTGTGGACTTTTATCTACCTTTGAATACATAACAAAGGATACTAATCAAATATTAATAAATAGTACTGGTAAAAGTAATGACTATATATATTGAATATATGCTGTCTTACAACCCTTTTTCAGAAGATTTACATGTTTTATCTCATTTAATCTGTAAAATAACTCAGGAAATTAGATACTATGGTTACTCTCATTTCACAGAGGAAGGAATTCAAACTCAGATCAATTAACTTAGCTAAAGGAATACTGTAGCCAATAAATAGCAGAGGCCAGAAGAACAGACTCAAGCCTGTGATATTTGTTATTAGTGGAGGTGGAGACAGAAGTGTTTATTAGGCAGGTCAGTCCATGCTGATGCTGCATAATTTAATTCTACTGGGATGTAAGCTGCTCTAGAATGTAGAGAGACTAACTGGATATGTCGAAGCCACACTTTTAACCCCAGAACTATAAAGGCTGAGCCAGGAGGGTCACGAGTTTGAGGCCAGCCTGGCTAGATCACCCATGAGCTTCTGTCTCAGGACAAATAAACAAATGAAAATAATTTTTGAAATGTATATATGCTCAAAACTCCATTTAGAAGTACACTAGCAGATGGAACCCTGAGACCAATGTCCGAAAATATTTTGACTGAAACACAGCAAGAAGCTAAGCAAACTAGATCATAATGCCTAGCTTAATGCTAGATGAAAATAATTCTCATTTTGGTTTTGGTTTTGATTTGAGGCAGGGTCTCACTGTGTGACCTGGCTGCTCTGGACCTCACTTTGTAAACTAGCCTGGCCTTGAATTCATAGAGATTCACCTGCCTCTGCCTCCTGAGTGCTAAAGGAGAAATGTGTGCACCACTATGTCTGGCCTACATGATAATTCTTGAATGTACCTGCAAAAACACCAAATGAGATAAGAGGGTATTTGCCCAGAAATAGTCAGTGCACCTTCAGTCGGCCTCAGCTCACTTTCACCTTCCTCAGTAAACTACAGCTCCCTTTAAATTTCTGTCAGCTCAGTCAAGCCTGAAAACCTGAAGAAGTGAATAAAGAGCGGTCATTGGACACTGGTAACTTAATATCTCCCTCGGGATCCTGTGTGGGGACTCCATACTAACTTTGTTGTTAAACTGATTGAGGAAATCAATTTCCCAAATGACACAGTCGGTGGGTATTTTACATGTATAAACATAGACTCTTTCCGAGCATCCAACAGGCATATTAGAGCATTGGGGTGGAGGAAATGCTGGTGCCCCCGCCCAGAAATGATGAGATGAATGAAAGCCCCCTTATTAATTTCTCTATTTTTCTTTTTGACAAATTATTAATTTTATATGTATAGGTATTTTTCCTGCATGGTGTGTGTGTCTCTCTCTGCCTGTGTGTGTGTCGTGTCTGTGTGTAACACGAGTGTCTGGTGCCCAAGGAGTTCATAAGAGGGCATTAGATCCCCAGGAACTGGAGTTGCTGTGAGCTACCGTGTGGGGTCAGAGGCACCAAACCTGGGTCCTCTGCAAGAGCAACAAACACTTTTAAACTCTGAGCCATCTCTCCAGCCCCCCTTATTAAGTCCCCATTGAAAGATAGTCAATTTTGATGTGGGATACTATTTCTTATTCTCCAATAAGTTTATTATTACACTTGTTTAATACTATATCTAATTAACGGATTTTCTTCTAGACCAAAGACAGAAGATGCTTGGGTGTTTGCAAAGCCCAGCGCCATCCAGGCTATTGGGGTAATGTCTTTTGGTGAGTACCTGGCTACAAAACCCTTTCTCAGTATGACTCCATCTGCTCAGTGAAGAGGTTCCCTGTATGTCGCTAGCAGGTCTTCTAAGTTCCACATTAGCAGCATACAATCTAGTTTGTGTTACTATAAAATTAATCAAACCTTTCTTGTCCATTACCAGCCTTCCTCATTTGTCACTAAAATTTGCTCCTAATTGGAGAAAAGTGTTTCCGGGCTGGACATTCATTCCCGTTGGCGTGCTTTCTAACTTGGAGAAAAGTGTTTCCGGGCTGGACATTCATTCCCGTTGGCATGCTTTCTAACTTGGAAGTCCAGCAAATGTCATAGACTTCTTCAAAGTCTCTGCAGAAAAGATTAAAATCTGGCTAGATAGCTATAGCTGCCAAAAAAGTCTTGTGCAGATTTTCCTTAAGATAGGAGGGGTCATCAGGAAGAGGAAAAACTGGGAGAGAAGTTGGGCAGGCCTGGTTCATGTTGACAGTGACGAAGAAACTCGGTGAACCTTCCGTGTAGGTTCTCATTTGTAGGCTTCTTAGGAAACTTTCTGTCTTATTCAGCGTAACAAAATCAATGTGTTTTCATCTTAGATTCTTGAAATTCTAAGGCATCTCTCAACTTTTCAGAGTAGAAAACACAGGCCTGCTGCTGCCCCAGTAATGATTTTTTTCTTTTGTGTTACAGCATTCATTTGCCACCATAACTGCTTCCTAGTCTATGGTTCTCTCGAAGAGCCCACGGTGGCTAAGTGGTGCCGGATCATCCACACGTCCATCTTGATTTCTGTTTTTATTTGTGTGCTCTTTGCCACATGTGGGTTCTTGACTTTTACCGGCTTCACTCAAGGTAAAATGAGAGCCTAAACCACAACCTATTTTGGTGCACATGTGGATTGGTGCCAGTATATCAGTATTCTACTCATGTCTGGAACAGTTTCCCTGGGGTCTATCTGATGCCATGGCGCTTCCCCCCCCCCACTCTCTGCTCTATACACCTGCCTCTCTCTGCTCTGCTCCCTAATTTCTTTCTTCTTAACCGCTGAGACTTAGTTCCATGACCATGGATTCTCTGCTTCCAGACAGGTTTGTTTGTTTCCAGACATGAACTCTGGCTCCCCTCTCCATTGCCACTCTGTGTTTTTCCTTTCCTGGGCACTAATAGCCTCCCAATGCTGAAGCAGATAACCTTTCTGGTCTGGTCCTTCTAAACGTTTCTGAATCAGCTGTCCTGAACTGCTTCCCACTTGAGGAAAGAATGACTGTACTATAATGGTTTTTCCTTTTCTGTGCTAATTTTTTTTTCTTCCTTCTTAAGGACTTTCTAATGCCCCATCCCATCCAGACTTTCTGATGACAAATACTCTGGGTAATTTCCTTATTCTCCTTCTAACCCAGACCTTCCTTTTCATCTCCAGCCTGTAGGATATCTCTGCTTAATTGTCTCATTCTGGACTAAATCACAAACATTATCTTTCCTATAACTCCAGCCCTCGCTGGCTTCCAAATGCCTTCCCTTTTCTTGTTTCTCTCAGTCCTGGTAACTAAGTAGTCTTCCCTTTACTGCTTTTGACCCTTTCATCCAATCACTCAGGGTGTAATACTCGGGGTAGCCTGACAGAGGGCCAAGAGCCGTGATTCAGAGATTCCGCAGCTTTTACAGGTCTAGCCTCTCGCTTGACCTTCCCACAACCCTTTGAAGGTAAGTGGAATAACGAGTTCTACTTCCTGCTCACACAGAAAGAGAAGTAACTTGCCCCAGCTGGCTGGTAACAACCAGAAGGCACGTGGTCCCTGAAGCTCAAGTTCAGATATCTTCCCCCCTTCTCGGTCTGCTTCCCCAGTTTTGACTAACATAGAGTCTCCAATAAAATCTTCGAGTCCAGCTCCTCTTGACTTGGCTTTCTGTGACATGTGACACTGTGGTACTCTTGGGATGCCTTGATCTGCCATAGGTCACTGTGATTATGTGCTTTTATTTCTCAGAAAATAATAAAGATTTTTTAAAAAAAATAGTGATAATGTGATACCAATGCAGGAACATATGGATTAGTTACAGGATAGTACAGTTAAAAGCAGCGTTGAAAGTCTGGATAAGAACTGACCTATTTCAAGCACTGCCGTGGACCAATTACAATTGCTACATAGTATGTCAAATTGAATGGCCTAAGGACTCCAGCAAGCATGGAACCTTGGTTTATAGATGTCTGTTTTCGCTAGGGATAGCTTCCTAGCATTTTTAGCAACGGTAATTGCCCTGCTGTAATTAAATATTTATGACTGCTGTGCATGGTCACTAACATCTGTAATCCCAACACAGCGCATGGGAGGCTAAGGCAGGAGGATGGCTAGCATATGGTATATAGCAGCACTCTCTAAAAGGGACATGTGATGGGACCTCTTTAAGCTCAGTGTGGCCACATGGGCCCATGTAGGGAAGAGACACTAGGATCGCTTGGGCTTCCTGGCTGCCTGCCTATCTTCGGTGAGAGATTCTGTCTCACAAATAATAAGGCAGAGAAAGCATGATGAAGCAGGGTACCTGATGTCTTCCACTGGCCCCCACAGGCCTGTACACATACCCACATGCCTATGTGCAGACACTACATACATTCATACACAAACACACACACATTCTGTCTCTTATACACATCTTAATAGAGCAAAGCTGACAGGTATTTGATGCTATTGTTCTAGCCCCTGTTTTTCCTTAGCTGTAATTCCCTGACACACACTTAGATTCCCGCTGGAATGAGCCAACATTGCTTCTTTAGCGCATTTCTCTTTAGCTCGACCTGGTCTTGTTTGTGCAAACTTCATGTTCCCTTGTTCATCAGGTAAATTCAAGCCAATAAGACAGTGGGAAGTCTAGCATCTCATTGCTATACCCTGTGACGTCAAACCAAACACAGGGCCTGGTTATTGGGGGTGGGAGGTTAGCAATGGGAACCTGGGTTCTTGGGTTTCTCACAAGGTTGAACCCTTAATCAGTGTTGAAGCTGTTCTCTGCTTCTATTGCTTTGTATTGTCATCTTCTTCTGACCAGAAGGGACACCAGGAAAGTCACACACATCAGGTGTCCTTGGTGGAGGGAAGGGACGTGCCTTCCAAAGAGGAAGTTTCCACGCGAATAGGCTGCCGCCTCACTCTTTAATATAAAAAAGCTCGGAGGATTATTTTCTTCTGAAACAGTGCCGTCAAATATGCGGTTTTCAGGCAATTTTCTAATTGGTTTAATTGAAAACTGCAGTGTCCAGCCTTAACCATGTTCAGGAAGGCTGTCTGCTGTGAGCTGGCCAGAGCCTGGCATTTTTTTTTTTTTTTTTTTTTTGTAGACTCCTGCAAACATACAGAGTCTCAATAAAAACGAGCCTAAGGTATATGTGGTCTGTTACTTGGTTTAGAAGTCATTAAATTTAGTGTCCTTTCCTGGAATCGGTCCTATTTCCAGTGTTGAACCAGTGAAATTTGCATTTCCACTTGCGTGTGTCAAATGTCACGAAAGATGGTGTTACCTCTGGAATTCCTTGGTGTGGTCCCAATCTTATGATCAGGACCTATACCTCCCGTGCAGGAAACTCAGCCTCCCACATGCCCTGGTCCTACTCTTCCTTGCGGGATTGTCCTCGACCTAAAAATAGCATTTCAAAGAGAAATGTGTTTATTTTAATAGGCATTTGTTTAAAATCATACAATCACCAGAAACAAAGACCAGGGGCCATTTATAAAGGCAGTGCACAAGAATTTAGGGAGTTGATTCTGTTAAATATATATATAAAAAGAAAGACCAACCTACAATGAACAAAGTATTTTTTCAAAAGTTGGCACAACTTTAAAGCAAACTTACCAAAAACAAATAAGAATGAGGAGTCTACCTTCATGTGGAGCATGTACTATAGCGGTGCACAATAGCAGGGCTACTGGAGGCAGTTTGTTATACGTAGACCTGGTAATCTGTACTTCTAGTTCGATGAGATGAAGTGTATGGGCCACCACTTTTATACAAAAGAATATCCCATTTGTTAGTTACTCCCAAGACTTTGCAATTCAATATATTTTTCTTGTTCTCCAGGAGACTTATTTGAAAATTACTGCAGAACTGATGACCTGGTGACCTTCGGAAGGTTTTGTTACGGCATCACTGTCATTTTGACGTACCCGATTGAATGCTTTGTGACTAGAGAGGTAAGCAAGCCCAGGCTCTTTCCAACTGTTTCCCCGTGGTTGCTCTACTACATTTATTTAAGAAGACACAGATAACTCAATACGTAAATTCCCTAAAGGCAAGATGACAGGGGACAGATTCATACAGCCTTCTCTTTAAGCTGCAAAGTATCAGAATCTACAGATGAACATTGTTAGATCCCAAAGAAACCCGGGACAAACTAAGGTGCTGGTTAGCCTATTAAAGCAGACACTGGCTGCCAGGCTACCACAGCAAGTCTCACCCCCACCCTCTAGCCTAAACCTATCCAGCCCCTGACCTTCCCTTCCCTTCCCCAGCTTCTGACTCCGGCCATTTCGGCCACATGCTCTCTTGGCCTCTTGGTCTTTGGGTCTACTCTTCTCTCTCTCTTCTTTCCTCTCTCGCTTGCAGCCCTTCCCCCCACTTCTTTCTCTCCCTGCTATGAACTCTTCCAGATGCCTCTGTCTATTCTCTCCCTCATACCTACAATAAAAACATTCTTTCCAACCATACCTAGGGGTGGTCATGTCCTCATTTTCATTCAAATATGTATTCAAATATTTACAAAATAATTTGTTTTTAGTCATTGTCACTATAAATCATGCCCCAGGGTTGAGTCTAGACGATCATAAATATAAACACATCTCTTGGTCCCCAAGTGACTAGCAGCCTTTAGAAATGCCAAATGAAGGATGAAGGCTTAAAGAACTAGTTCCCAAAATTATATTTTTGTTATGATGTTTCATAAGCCATTGTTTATTTACCAAAGGCCAGAGTAATTGGTTTTATTTTAAAAAATAATATATTATATTCCATGAGGAATCAAACTTCAACTTAAACCTATAGGTCTACAGATATATTTTGATGCATATATTTATAATAAATGTCTTATAAGAATTTTATATGTTTGCAAATACAGGCAGTTATGTAGACAAAAGAGAATCTATTCTTATGTAATACTGGATAACATGGCTTGTCAGGAATCTCTTACGCCATTGGCTGGATATCCACTGTGCTGAGTTAGCAGCACCCACGAGCACTGTGGAAAGGGCTTAGTCAGCATCTTCCCCTACAGGCTGTTTAGGCAGTGCACTGGGACTGCATCCAATGTATGAAGGGAGCCACCAAAGGAGCCTTAAATCCCCTATCAAATCCAAAGGCGTCTCAAGGCAGCTGCTTTCTCACTGTAGGCCAATTCTGGCAAGTGAACCAGCGCTGGGATACAGGGAGATGTTCAGAGCTGTGCATTCTTTCCGGTCTCACTCCTATTCACAAACAGCATACCCAAGGCTGGTGCCCTTCCTTTACAGGAGAGAGGGGTAGAGTGAACTTTATGCAGATTTTTGAGCTTCAAGATTCTTTTAAAACTTTGCTAACTATTGGTCGGGAAAGGCTGTTCTGTCAGCATCTGCCCAGCACTTCAGACTCCATTCGGATCTCCAGATCAACGTGAGTGGGAGGTGCAGGCTTGGATGCCTTTTGGTCAACCATGTGTGGATGGCTTGAGTCACATCACCTGCAGCATCTGTCTTTCCTACGTGGAATGAGTTTCCATTCTAGCTGTCATCACAGGAAAGCAGAATAAAACCAAGATCTTTGCCCTCGCAGTATGTACCATTCAGAGACATGGTTGCTGTTGCTGTCTGCACACATATACACACGCACAGAGCAAACATGAACACACATGTATACACACACACACAGAACCAACGTGGACACAACCATTTTTCCTTATAGGTAAAATAGACCAGGTACATATAAAGAGGATTAAAAAAAACAAAAAAAGACTGTTTGCTCCTGATCCTGCCCATTTGGCTATTTCATCCTCATAAGGCCATCTTAGAGATGTATGGAACAGTTGTGTTTAAAGAAACAGCAAATCCACATCATCTAAGTTATTCGTATCACCTTTAGGTTTCTACCACCACCACCAGCAGCAGCAGCAGCGCTGGAGTGGCTGGTGGGCGGGGATATCATCTGTCTAGGTCATTTTTTCACAGTTGTCATCGTCACAGTGCCTGGCACCTGATGCTCTCTCTCCACTGACAGTTCTCGCTTCACTGGTGTTTTGCACGTGGTCATCACTCCATCTGGAGTCTTCTTTCTGTCCTCCGTAGAGAATGTTCTTCCTCTTTCTCCTTTGCTCTTCTTTCCACGGTGGCCTCAGCTTGTCATTCTGCTCTAACGTTTATCCTCACCCCAAGCTCGGATAAGTCACTCACATTTCAGAAATGGTAAAAAGAAGAGGACTTTAAGGAAGGCCAGGTCCTGTGTGCTGTGGTCCTAGAAGCCTGACTGGGGTGACACGGGGATGGAGAAATACAGACACGAATACAGACAAGCTCAGTTAAGTGGCGTGTGCTTGCTCTGGTGGAGAGCACCTACCATGACAGCCCAGAAATGATTGTGTTTATTATATACAGAATAAGGAGCGGGTAGCTAGTCCTGGTGGGGGAGCTCAGACTGTAAACATCTAGGAGGAAGAACCTGCGACAGAGTGCACTTTCTGTCAACACTTGTATGTGGGCTTGGGGAAGTTTTGCCAGTCACATTGGTCTGAGGCACTGGGGTCCTTGACATGGCTGTGCTTATGACAGTGTTACGCTTTCACTCAGATCTTCATCTGCTCCTCACACAGTCATCCAGGGCTTCCTCTGCTCCCTGCAGGAGACCATTTTAGACAATGGAAGAGCCCTCTAAGTCCTACTTGGTCTTTTTTAATTCTGCCACGAACTATTCTCTATTTGTTTCTGTACCAGTTATGGGCCTTCCACTGGGATGTCAGCTCTTGAGAACAGGAATCATTCTTTTGACATTCTCTTCTTGTAAATTCATCAGAGTGGGATGCATCCAATAGTGACTATAGATTAGCTTCCTAATCTGTTTATTCATGGAAAATATTGACAAACTATTCTTAATTTGCCTTTCCTCTTTGTGGGTTTCTTTTATATAGAATTGATTTCCTCTTAATAAAGGATAGCACTCAGCCAATATCATTAAGGGGGGAAGTCCTAACACCTTCCTCAGAGGCCATTAAATAATCAATTAGTATTTGTAGTTTGTTTTAGTGGCAATCTGCCCAGCTCAAGAAAGATAAGGCAACTTTCAAAGCGCTCTTATCCTTAAAAAAATGTGTGTATTACAACACTGGTGTGCCAGGCTCTGGGTCTAGAGTATAGGACACCAACTGACAACGTTTACAGCAACATTTACAACTCATTATTGCTATGTATGTAGATGTGCAGTTTCTTTGAAAAGACAGAAACATTCCTAGTGTCCTAAGGTCTGATGCGGTGCCTTCCTATGGGTGGTTTATATTGTCATAGCTCTAGTACGAAAGCCTCTTACTGATTCCAGGAAGCCTCAAGAACACCTATCAACCACTCTGTTTATTCGCCAGGTAATTGCCAATGTGTTTTTCGGTGGGAATCCTTCATCAGTGCTCCACATCATCTTAACAGTGGTTATCGTTACTGCAGCCACTCTGGTATCACTGCTGATTGATTGCCTTGGCATAGTTTTAGAACTCAATGTAAGTACATGGAAGGACTTGTTCTATGCTTTCTGAAATCCCTTTTAAAATGTCACCGTCTAATACAAAATGTGCTTTCCTTCTTTTTTAAAGTATCACTTTCTGAAGCATAGTGGAAATCTGTTTGCATTATAATAATAAATACTGATAACGATGACACTCTGCTGCCTGTGAAAGCATATGGTTTATGGCAGTGCTTCTCAAAGGGCATGATTTTGCTCCCCATCCAGGAGGGTGGTGTTTGTAATGTCTGGAAACATTTTTGGTTGTCTACCAGGGTGGCAATGCTATGGGTATATAGTAAGAAGAAGCCAGGACATCAATAATATCTCATGATATTCAGAACAATCCCTCACAAAAAAAAACTGTGTCTGACTAGAAGTGTCTAGAATTCCATGGCTGCATAGCATGTCCCTGTACTATCCAGGTATTTCTCAAGTTGACGACACCCAACACTGTGTGTGGAATTGAAATGTCTAGTGGATGTGTTGAAATTATAGAAAGAATAAAATTCTATCCCGATCACATCATCACTTTGGATGGTCTGAACTTCTTTTCCTTTCAATATTTTTTTTCTTTCCCCAGACTTTCCTTTTGTCATCTCTAACCACACAGATGTAGGTCTTTATTGTGTCATGTCTGTACTGATCTTTTTCTTTCAACAAAATTGGAAATGCTGTTGTTCAGTAGCCCAGTCCTTGCTTTTATGGGAACTTATTCCCATTGTATTTCTCCAGAGGCTCCCTTAGCTTCCAGATTTATTTCCAGCCTGTCACTATGCCATATCAGTCTTTTTTCTTCTCCTTTACCATGTCTGTTTTTCCATTCATTCCTTTTCCTGCAATGATTATTATTCTATGTCTGCCTAAATCCTACAAAGTCTGTTATTGGCTGTCACTTGGAACTCATTTATTCATTAACCATATAGTCATTGAGCAATTACTCTGTACTTCACGGTAAAAATAAAGTGGTGGAAGGAAATTTGAAAGAATCTAAGCTTTCTCACTAACATGAACGTTCAGTTGCTGTGTGGTTGGTGAAAGAACACACACACACAACACTTAACACACTTTGGTGACAGATTCCATTGGGAACACAGAGGGACAGAGAAGGACATCAAGAATGATTCCACTCCATTGTGTGACCCTAGGCTAATGGTGCCATTTGATGAGATAGCAATGGAAGGAAAACCACTAATGCAGGGTCATTATTCTTCCCTCTCCACAAGCCTTACAGGATTTCTAATCAGAAGAAAACCAGTTAGCATCTCCTGGCCTTGCGCCACGGGGAGGGCAGGGTTGTGCATAGGAGACTCAGCTCATCCTTCTCTCCTGGCTATGAGAAGTGCCGGATAAGTGAGGGTTTATCGCTCGTACTCACGTCACTGTGCTTTCCCAATGCCACTGTGACTTGAAGTTCCAGACAAAAGCTGGAGCATAGCCTGATGAGAAGCAAATAATTCGGACTTTTCTTATATCAGATGCCAAACACTAGGGACCCTGGGGAATTTTCCATGACATCAACAACAGGAAAAAGGCTTCCTTTGGTATGTTGATGCAGCCCTGTAGTCCAAGCAAGTTAGTTTCTCAGGAGGCTAAGCACGGGAATCCCTTGAACCCAGTCTGAGCAGTATAGCAAGACCTCATCTCTCAAACAAATCGAGAGGGGAGAAAAAGCAGAAATCCAATCACATAGTAGTCTTGATTTCTGTGAATGGTCCCTGTTTAACTTAATGAAATAACTTTTACGTAAGATCTTAGACCATGTGATTTTTGAGCTGTCCATGAATTATCTTTACTTTCCAAACGGTCAACTCTTCCAAGACAAGCATATGTAATGACTTCCTCCATGGTCCACCACACTGGGCTGCTGCTGAGAACACGAATGATCATGCCTTGTGACCACAGCTTAGGACCTGTTTCTATAACTATTCAGGATTGTAAGTGAACCACTGGAATAGAAGCAGGAAAGCAAGCAAGGAATATATATTACATATATTATATACATACACACATACACATCTCTCTCTCACACACACATGCATGTCACAGTGTTGTGAGTACTAATACCATTGCAACTACACCATAGAGTCTGAAATAATGAGCCCCTACAGCAGTCCCTTCTCTGTTTCTGTGATAAAATTTCCTGACAAACTGACTTAAGGAAGAAAGGGCTTATTTTGACTCACAGTTCACCATGACAGGGAAGACACAGCCGCAGATGAGGCCAGCCTGGCATTCAGGAAGCAAACTGATGGCACTTCTCACGTGCACGCACACACACACACACACACAGAGAGAGAGAGAGAGAGAGAGAGAGAGAGAGAGAGAGAGGGAGGGAGAGAGGGAGGGAGAGAGAAAGAGGGAGAGAGAGAGGGAAAGAAAGGGAAGAAGGGAGGGAAGGAGAGAACAAGAAATGGGCCCAGGCTATAAAACCCCAAAGCCTGCTCCCAATAATGTACTTCCTTCAGCAAGGCCACATCTAAAGGATCAATGACCGTCCCAAACAGCGCCACCCTCTGGGGACCAGGTGTTCAAATACATGGGGCCTATTTCTCATTCAAGCCACAACACGCCAATCATTTTTCTGTTGTTGTTTGTTCTTTTTCTGGTTTTGTGAACTACCTCATTTGAGTTCTCAAAGTTTATTAAGTTGATTTTTATTTTTTTAACTCTTCAAGTTATTTATTCACTCTGTATTTATGATGTGTGTGTGTAAAAGAGAGGAAAAAGAGAGCAAGCGGCACATGTATGCAGCTATATACATGTATAAAGGTCACTGGACAGTGTTTTGGAGTTGGTTATCTCCTGCCACCATGGGTTTGGGGACTGAACTCAAGCCGTCAGACTTGTGCTGTAAGAACTTTAACCCACTGAGTCATCTTGCCAGCTTGATCATTTTTGTTTTGAAAAAAAGTATTTATTTTTACGAGTTTGAATGTTTTGCCTGCATTTATGTAAGTGTGCTAGATGCATGTCTAGTAATCACAGAAGCAAGAAGAGGGGTACTCAATCTCCTGGAACTAAAGCTAAGAATTGTTGTAAGTGACCATGTGGATGCCTGGAACTGAACCTGAGTCCTCTGCAAGAGCAGCAAATACTCTTGCTACTAAACCATCTCTCCAGCCCCAACAGCTAGTCAGTTTAGCTGAAACAGGAAGTTTCCGATTCAGTGAGAGTCTCTGTCTCAAGGAAAGAAGGTAGCGATCGATGTCACAGGACACGGAAAGTTGTCTTCTAGCCTCCATATACATGAACACACTGACATGCATATGAATATACCACTTTCATTACACAAACAAAACCTGGGGCTAGAACTCAGCGGTGGATTGCTTGTCCTATTTATGCAAGGGTCCGAACCCTATCCATAGCACAGAAAGATGATTTTTTGTGTATGTGTGCATGTGTATGTGTGTGGGGGTCATATGTATTTATGGGGGGAGGCAAGAAAGAGAGAAAGATAAAGTTTATCTTTAAGTATCTTGAAGAATAACCTATTCTACATATGAAACAATTTTTTTAATGGACTAAAGTAAATACCAGGCTGTAAGTAAACTGAAACTAAAGATTTTTGTGTTCTTTTTTTCTTCATAGCTTTTTCATTAGTCAACAGAATTTCTATGATGGGATGTGAATGACAGACAACTCAGGGCCTTGTCACGGCCTCTAATTTCTTCTCTGTTCTGGCTTTTCAGATATCACAGTCACCCACAAAGATGAGATGTGTGTTAGAATGAGAACTTGCAAAATCAGGGAAATGCTGATACTGCTAAAAACTAAATAAATACAGGCTAAATAATTTGGGTTATCTGGTAAAATCCAAAGCCCGTTTAGAATTTCACCTTTGTTTCATGTTTTCATAGCAGAGGACAGCAAGGAAATATTCTCAAAGCAGAGGTGTTCTCAATCTTAGAGTCCATTTTCAAAGCAAAGAAAATCAGTCCTTGACCTGTTCCATTGCAAGACTCTAGCATCTTGGCTGGATGCTGCTGTTAGGGAAGAGGTAGTTGCAGTAATTGGGCCCTGTGGGTTTCTACTTGTGGAACAAAGGGTAAAAAATGAAACAGCTGGTGCCGTGGTCACAGAAACCAGCCCCCAAAGCACTGTATGCTGTTTGCTTGGCAGAAAGAAAGCAGGCCAATGAGACCCAGGCAGAGAGACATAATCATCGGGTGAGCAAAACAGGGCCCGAGTCGGCATACTTCCTAAGATAGAGGCTTTCATTTTCTCTTAAGATATAAGAATAACTTTCATGAGTATTGATTGTAAAGCAGAAATTTAAAAGATAGGTATTTTTTTCTCTCTTTTTTTTTCATTCTGCTTTGAAGTATTAGCAGTTTTGGGGGTGGGGTTGAGAGGAGGTCAGAGGAAGGGACCCTGCGAGATTCAGACCTGCTCCCCAGCACAGCCAAAGGAACCAGGAACTACCAAAATATGGCCACAGGGGTTGGGGGGCGGGGAGTAGTAGCCCTGCCTTGCAGGAAGTTGTGCTTCATCAGGGGTCACCCCAAGGAAAGGGGTCATTAGGTAAGCTCTGGGGTTTGAAGGGAAGGCTCGCTAGGGAGGCAAGGACCAATAGCAAGAAGAAAGGAGCTTCCGAGAAAGCCCCACCTTTAAACCACCAGCTGTCACTCCCATATACCCCAAGCCTAAGCTTTCTCTCCAAGGAACATGGTATGAGCAGGGACAGAGGAGGGGCTATCAGAAGTGCTTGTCCCCTTCATCACTGTCAAGGGCCTGGGGGCTCCTCCTCCCTGCAGTCACCCAGATAGGACTGATGCCTGTGACTAAGGAAACACTGTCTGTGAACCCTAGTACCTTGGGCTTATGCCAGTGGCACTGACCCGCAGGGCTGACTCTTCCATGAGACAGAGCATCAAGGGGCCCAGTGAGATCTTTCCCTAATTCCTATCAATGGATCCCAGCCCCCAGTCTACCCAACCTCACTCCTACAGGCCCTGAAGGCCTGGAATCTCCAACAGCATGCAGCAGCAACTCAGCCATGATGTCTATCTGTCAACCGCCAGCCTTAAGGAACCAGAGAGCCACGGTGATGGGAAGATGCAGATGATCACCAGGCTCTGAGGTGTCCCATGGACCAAGGGTGTGACATGCTAGGGAGGGACCCTAGGAAGGATTCTGCTGGGAGTGGTTCCTGATGGACCCAGAGGCTGATGGAAAACTCTTCCCCATGGGTCCATAGTTCATCAGGATTAATTTTTTTTTCTGTTTAGTTTTTAGCTTCTTGCATTCATTTACTATGTTCTATTCAGACCACAAAACACAATTTTATGAGCTGTATTGTTTGTAAATGTCCTGCAGACCTTTTGTTCTTTCCATGATGCAAATTGCAAAATGTCCTGGCATCAGCAATGGATGGAACTGACCTGCCTTAATGAACAAGACAACATTGCCATCTCCTTAATCAGCAGTTATGGTTTTATGACCTGCCAAGCAACTTCCAAAGCTGGCGGTGTATCTTCAGACAGTCCTTCACTAAACAGATTAACAGGCTGGACTTCTTTACACGGAGTAGATTAAAAGGGAAGTGGGCTGGAGAGATGGCGCAGAGGTTAAGAGCGCTGCCTGCTTTTCCAAAGGTCCTGAGTTCAATTCCCAGCAACCACACGGTGGCTCACAACATCTGGAATGAGATCTGGTGCCCTCTTGAGGAAGAGTCGAGCTCATCAGCTTAGACCATGAAACCCAATATGGACAAGTTCAGCAGAACTGCCATATATATGGGCTGCCCATGCATGCTTCAGCATTGCCAGGGCATAAATTTCATTTGTCATTCAGTCTATTGTTTTACTGTCGGTCTTGAGCTCCAGTCATGACTTCAAGCAAAGTCAAGCTTTCACGCCATCTAGAAAGTAACCAGGCATGGAAAAGGCAGTCAAATGGGTTTCTTCCCATACAAATATCAGCTGTCACATTTGCTCTGTAACTGTCACTGTCCCAACTTACTTATTTTTCTGTTATTAATTTTCATGGTGTGACAAGATATAGCATGACAAAGGCAACTTATAAAGGAAAGCGTTTAATGAGTTCTCATGGTTCCAGAGGGCTAGAGTCTAAGACTATCATGGCAGGGAGTGGCGACAGGCAGGCAGGCATGATGCTGGAGCTGGAGCAGACAACTCACATCTTGAGACACAAGTACCAGGTGTGGGGGCAGAAGGGGAGATTTAAGTGGGAATGGTATGGGCTTTTGAAACCCCCAGGTCACAGCTCCTCCCACAAGATAACACTGTCTCATCCTTCTCAAACAGTTCCCCCAACTGGGGACCATCTAGTCAAATATATGAACTTGAGGGGGCCATACTCATTCAAGACACCACAGCAACACATAAGAACTGTAATGCAAACATGAATGTGCTTGCACACTTAAACACACATGTGCCCATAGACATGCAAACATGCATACATAGACATGCATGCCATATACACATAAAGATAGAAAAATAAGGATGAATATATATACTGCCTTGCCTGCTGGCAAGTTGGATTTGGAACAGTCCCCAAAGGCTGATGACAGCATCTGAGCAGGTGACAGACTCCTTCCTGACAGCAGTGTCATACCCTCTGTCCTAGATTAGCTAGCCTCACATATGGTCTCGACAAAGGGCAGAGTCTATACGCACAAACCAGGGTGTAGAGGTGTGAGTAACTTCCACCCCCAATCTCTTACTTCAAAGAAATTAGAAGCCCATACATTTTACAAAGGAAGATTCATTTCCATAATATTTTTGTAACATAATTCAAAGTATCATGTTGTCCATTTAATTTCAGCCATTTGATAATTTATTTTTTATTTGCTATGCACCTTTCATAGATACTTATATCTATTCAAGTGCTAAAGGGCAAAACGCCACTGTGTATATGTTTATTCTTTTCTATCTATCTTTGTGTGTTTGTGGCATGCATATGTATGCATGTATGTTTGCATATATGTGGGTACATGTGTGGTTGAGTGTGCACGCACATTCATGTGAGGTCTGAGATTTATGTAAGGAATCATCCCCAACTGCTCTTCTTCCTTGTTTGTTGAGGCTGGGTCTCTCAGTGAAACACCAACATTGCCAATGTTACAAGTCTTTAGCCAGCTTGCTCTGATGTCCTGTCTGCATCCTGTCTTCAGAGGCTAGAACTAATTACAAGTAGGTCCCCACATCCAGCTGGTGTTTACATTAGCTCTGAGGATCAGAATTCCGGTCCTCACACTTGTATGGTGAGAACTTTAATGACAAGGCCATCTCCTCAGTCCTGTATATTTTAGATTAGAATGCAATATCAGTATCTCTTAGTATTTTGACATTCTTGTCTCTCTTACTATAGAAATATTTTCTAGGCATTCTTCCCCAAAATTTTAGATACTACTGGACAGTCTGATTCCACAAAGTCATTTATCTGTAACTTAAAAAAACACTAAAAAATAAATATACTATTGAAAGCTTCTACTATGCAGATGACATTTAGTATGAAACATGTAATTTTACTGGCTAGTATTAAGAAACTCGTTCTTTTATAGATGTAAAAGATATAATCTGTAAATTCAGTTTGCATTGATTGAAATACTGTGCAACTAATGAGACCCTGTCTCGGAAGTAAGTAAATAAGTAAATAAATAAATAGGTCAGGCATATTGGCACATATGTCTTTAATCCAAGAACTCATTCAGAAAGAAGAGGCAGGAAAGTCTCTGAGTTAGAGGCTAGACAAGTCTACACAGTGAGTAAAGGTCAGCCAGGGTTATGTTGTCTTAAATAAATAAATAAATAAATAAATAAATAAATAAATAAATAAATGAAAGGCAAATAACCAAACAGTCCATTCTCCAAGAAAACATAAAAATGGATGGCTGGTATAATCAAATATAAAAAAGTTCTCAAAAAACTGCAGGGTAAAACCATCATTAACAAATCATTTCAAACTATTAAGATGCTCCCATCAAAAGACAAGAGAAGACAAATATTAGCAAAGGATACCCTTGGTAGGAATATAAGTTGTCATCCATGATGGAAAAAAGTATGGGTTTTTTTTTTAAACAGTTCAAAACAAACAAACAAAAATGACTACCACAGAGCCAGCCACCCCTATCCAAGGTTTATTCCCAAAGGAGACAGACTGACCATCTCATACCCACATCTGCACGCCATGTCCACTGCAGCATTATCTGCATTAGTCAAGATATGGAAGTAACCTATGTGTCTATCAGCAACGAATGAGTAAAGGAGACAGAGATTGTGTACACAATGGAATGTAATTCAGCTCTACAAAGAAGGAAACCCTGCCTTTTGACAGTATGTGAATAGCATTGTGCTAAGTGAAACAAGCTAGACCCTAATGAAAAAAAAAACCCTGCGTGATCCAGCTCAGTATGTGGAATTTATTTTTAAAATACAAATAGAGTCAGAGACTAGGTTATTGGAGGGAAGGGAGAGAGAGAAAACAGAGGTGTGGGGTGAGGATGCAGGGAACAGACTTACGGTCTGAACAAGGCTATAGGTGGAAGGTGTAACAAGTAAGACTAACAACGGCAGACTGTATTTCAGAAGCTCTTTTCATATATGCAAAAGTAACTGAGTTTTATTCTAAATTTGTCCCATCAGAGTAACATGTTATCCACATGTGTCCCACAGCACCACGTTGTAAACTTCCAATACACACTTCCTTTTACCTAAAAGGAAAATTTTTATGATGTATGACAAATGTTTGTCATAAAAATTTTATGTTTTAGTTAACATATAGCACTTGACAAGATGAGAAAAAATGTGTTATCTAAAACACAGTGAATTTTAACATTTACAAACAACATTTGCACAGTTTCTAGTGAGAATTAGTTCTTCTAAAGGGGAAAATCTCTTTCCCTTTGAAGTCAGTACATGTCCCTGTTTCTACAATAAACAATTCTCCCACCCACAATTTTCAACGTGACATCCCCCTTCGGCTGGATTTATGGGCAGCCAGTTGGGGGAGTATAGCAAGTTACGGTCATTTGGTTCCACTGTCGATTTTCTAGGGTAATTATGCACTTAGCGTTACTTGAAAGAAGGCTTAGAAATGGGATTTCATGCTAAGCCTGAGGGTTAAACCTTTCTTTCTGACACAGACAGGCTCCACTTTCAAACAGATGTGGGAGAAGAGAAAAGAAAAATGTCATCCAATTTCCCACTGTCCCTCTCTGTACACAAACAGCAGAAAAACCTACTCCAATTTGAAAGGCGTTATCGATAGACTGGGATTCCTAGACAGTATTAGGAAAGACGATGTGACCGAAAAGTGGGTTTCAAATTTGCCAGGCGTTCATCTTGCCATCTGCTATATTGTCTATTAGTCTCCCCCTAGGTTCGCTATACATTACTCTATCTTCCTTTTATTATTTCCTTTGCAACTATTCCATTGGAAAGGGAAACCTACATCTAAACCTTTCCTTAACACGTTTCCTTCCTTGGTTTGTCGCCACTGAACCTATAAAACTTTTAATTTGTATAATGAAAAATACTTTTAAAACATTGGACTATTTTAAATATGTATCACTAGTGTGTATATGTATGTATGCCGTGGCCCATGTGTGGAAGACAGGACAACTTTGTGGCGTCAATTCTCACCTCCCATTTCTGCCTCTGTTCCTGAGATGGAATTTAGACCAAAAGGCTTGCTTCCTAGGTGGCAAGTGCTTTTATCTACTGAGCCATCCCCCTCACCCATAAATGTTTCTATAATGCTTTTCAAAAGCTATATGAGGTTACATGTGATGGTTCATGTCTGTAATCCTAGCACTTGGGAGGGTGAGGCAGGAGAATGACTGCCAATTTGATGCCAGCCTTGAATACATAGTGAAAGCCTGTCTCAGAAAAATAAAACATTATATATATATTCAAGGAATTCACTCCTCTAACATTAACTTGTGTCTTGTCTTCAACACACAGGGTGTGCTCTGTGCAGCTCCTTTGATTTTTATCATTCCCTCAGCCTGTTATCTGAAATTATCCGAGGAGCCAAGGACACACACGGATAAGATAATGGCCTGCATCCTGCTTCCGGTTGGTGCAGTGGTGATGGTGGTGGGATTCGTCATGGCCATCACAAGTCCTCAGGACTGCACCCACGGGCAGGAAATGTTCTATTGCTTTCCTGGCAACTCCTCCCTCACAAACTCCTCCCGGCCTCATCTTCAACTGACAACACAGCTTTCCCTTGGGAACCTCCACATCTTTCAGTAAGCTGACTGGTTTTCAGACTGTGCGTACTTTCAGAGATGCCACCTCCTGAAATCCATGTGTGTGAGTCTCTTTGTCACTTGCAATCACTGACATGTATCAAGACCTGCTCGTCCTTTCTCTTTACAAGCAATATAAAAAATAAAAAAATTTGAATATACATTTTACCTTAAACGGGGACAGGCGTGTTTTATCGTGACTGCACTAATCTAATTGAGAAGGACCAGTTCGACCTTAGTATCCGGTGTCAATCCCTAAATCAGTATTATCTTGTGTGTGAGCCACTGTATTGTGCTTTCAAATAAGTAGGTGATTGTGCTTTAGAACTGGGAGTGGGGTTCCTTCAGCATAAACCAAATGTTTAAAGAATGTGTAGAATGGAAGGGGAAAGGAAACACAACTCTTAAATAGAATAACCATCCAACAGCAAAGAGAAGCCCTCTGCTGTAACTCTGGAAGTATCCCTTGTTTACGAGGAAGCGGGTCCCTGGATGAATAAGCAACAAGCTCCCATTAAGAAGCAAAAATAATAAAGTGGATGGGCAGAACAAGCCTGTGTAGATATCAAAATTATCTTCAGGCATCCTGTGCTGTGGGAATATGATATATGTGCTATTTTAAATCAGAAGTGCACACTCTAATTGTTCTGAGGCATTCATTAACCTAACTCATCAGCTACATTTCAGATTTGGACCTACTGAGCTTGCAGCATGACAGGAATATATAAGGCAACCAGAAGCTGAACCTAGAGACTAAAAGCTTGCCCTGAATCTGGGATTTAGGACAGGACAGACATTCTTACTGTCCCAGGCCCTCAAGGAGCAGTTGGGAGTTCTTGTTGATCTGGTTTGGTTTTTTTTTTTTCCTTTGCTTTGTTTAGGAAATGTTTGTTGTTTGGTTTGGTTCGTTTTTTGACACAGGTTCTAACTATGCAATCCTGACTGTCCTGGAATTGGCTATGTAGACCAGGCTAGCTTCAAACTTATGGAAACCTGCCTGCCGCTTCCTCTGGAGAGTGCTGGATTAAAGGCTCATGCACTGCCCAGGAAGCAGGTGCTGGCATGCAGATGGTCATGCAGGGTGTTTACTGGGGACCCTAACCAGCGGTGATGAGGGAGTGAAGCAGACCTCGCGATGAGAAGAAGGGCTCTACCAAGCCCGTGATGGTCCAGCTACGCCACAGAGCCGACTCTGTTCTGAGTACCCAGGCAAATGTCCCCATGGCTGCTTCCATGCGTCATTGAATATGGGCTTCTAGGGAAGAATGGACCCCTGGGTTCAACAGCTCTGTGCAGCAGAGCAAACTGAAAGGAACAGAGAGCTAGAGGCTGGGTGTCTACAACATCCATTCTTAGAGATACCTGGGGCAGCTCTGTCTACTATAGGCAACCTCCACTTTTAGTACGAATTTCATGTCTTCATATCTTTAAAAGTATGTAATCGGGAGAAGAAAATCCGGCTCATCTCAACGGCGTCCTTACATCAAGTGCCACCAAGATGGTAATTTTTACCCTTTTGTCTGCATTTCAATCAGTTTTGGTCATCCTACTGCTAAATTATGAGATGATATCACAAGCAAAGGTAATACGGATATACTTTTTTAAATATAACACACAGGCCAAATATCCCCTCAAGATCTATATAAAACAGTTTCACGGTAGTTTCCATCAAGTGCTGAGCCTTGAGGCATCAAACAACACAGGAAGAAAGGCCTAGTGCAGTGGCTCTCAACCTTCCCAATGCTGCAGCCCTTTATACAGTTCCTCATGTTGTGGTGGCCACAGCCATAAATTTTTTGTTGATGTTTCATGACTATAATTTTCCCACTCTTATGAATCATAGTGTAAATACCTCATGATGCACGATATCTGATTTGCAAACCCTGAGAAAACGTTATTTGCCACTCCCCACCACCCCCGTTGAGAACTGCTGGCCTAAAGGGACCTGGAGAGATGGCTCAGCAATGGGAGCACCTGCTGCTCTTCCAGAGGGCCAGAGTTCAATTCCCAACACCCGCATCAGGTTTCTCATACCTGCCTGTAACTCCAGTGTCAGGAGATCCTTGGGCAGCTATGTTCATATGCATTTACCCACACCTACACATAATTTTAACAAAAATACAAATAAGTCCTCAATAAAGAAAGAACCCAAGAAGCCCCAGGGACATACTTGAACAGGCCTGGGGGCCAGTAGTGAGTTTTGCTTCAGTAAGGCATCAGCACTCACTCAGGAACACAAGCTCTGTTGGCTGTACAGTTTTCCAATATTTAATTTTTATATTTTCACAGTCCCATTAAGAGTCATACAGCTAAACTGTTATGCCATTTTTAGATTAAGTACACACTTTTAGAATGGTACATGTTAAAATAGTTATGAGGATACTTTCATTCCATGCTAAAAAAAAAATCGCAAGAGATGTTTGCAGCAGTTTATCCGTAGATTTCTGAAGACTGGGAACCACTGACCCGCCTGCTCACTTATTAGAAAACGCCATCAGAGATGGGTGAGATTACCAAGAATGAACAACAGACATCAAGGATAACGCAATTTAATACTGAGCAATCTGTCATCTTGCACTTTGGTATTGTTTCAGACATGTTAACCTTGCATCTGCAGCTAGATGAAAATCCCCTGGTCAGAACCAAATACCTCTTTAATATCCGATAAATAAATAGGTGTTTGTTTGTTATTAAACAAATGAAGAACAGAAGCACCTTTGAACCAGTTATCGGGCGCATGTATTGCTAACATCTTTCACATTGTGACAGGATAAAGCCTAACCTTCCATCCCCGTGAGTCCTGCCTTCATTTATTTAGTAGGAGATCTCCTCCACTGAAGCTCATTCCTTCCATGATGCTGACAAAGCAATTCATAGGCTATTGTCCAATTCGTTAAGGTGCCATGCCTTTAAACTTCTAAAGTGTTTCCTCAAGTTTAAAGAGACATTGGTGAGAATGGTGTTTGGACACATTAAAGCACACTCCAGCAGCACATTTCTATCAGATATACATACATCAGACAGTATCTCTATCATTTAGGACAATTGTGTTCCTAGCCAGTTCGCTGAGAGTCTTTCATTTCAGTCCTGCCTGGAATAATATTCAGAACTCAGAGCAGGTAATGCTCCTCACTTCTGGACCACTTCCAGTGACAGCTACACAGGTGACTAGCAGCACTCGTCACCTCTTTTTTTTTTTTTCCTACAAGGAGTCTGAGTCCAGGTTATCCAAGAAAATCTCAACTCTTCCTCTGCTAACATCATACATTCACTTAAAGTCAGGTATGACACTCCAGGTTTATGTGCTAACACCCACCAAAGAAAGCATCCCATGGACCAGGTGTGCTGGTGTTTGCCCCTCATCCCAGCACTCAGAAGGCGGAGGCCAGTGCCTCTCAGGACTTCTAATTAACTACAAACACTAGACACTCTTCTTCAGGGATGTGTATACACACACACATACACACACACACATCTCACCAGACTAAACGACATGGATATATAATCCTAGCTACTCAGGAGTTGAGACAAGGAGGATTACAAGTTCAAAACTGCCCTGGGCTACAGGGTAAAATCAAGCCAGTCTGGGCAACTTAGTGAGACCCTGTATCAAAATAAATAAATAAATAAATAAATAAATAAATAAAAGGAGGGCTGGGAATACAATTCTACTGTAGCCTAGCATGTGTGAGGCCCAAGGATCAACACCTAGGATAGAAGAAGGAAGGAATTTGTTCTAGAGAGAACATACAGAATTTACTAGAAAAACAGAACAAACATACAGAATGGACAAGAGACACCATCAGCAGGAGAACGTATTGACTAGACAAACAGAGTTTAAGTTACCCACTAGAGCAATGGCTTTCAAACTTCAGCATCTGTCTGAATCACCTGGAAGGCTTACTTCAACAGACAGCCAGACCTCGCCCCAAGGTTTCTTCTTTCTAGCAGGGCCTGAAAGTTCACATTTCTGAAAAGTGGCCAGGTGAGGCCCAGTAATGTTGGTAAAGGATCATATTTTTTATAAGCCTAGGGTTTGGGCAAAGAAGATGGTAGATGAAGACATCTGCTCACAGGCTGAGAATGCCAGATAGACCTCTGTCTAGGAGCGAGGACAAAATACTGGCAAGATGTAGGGAGGGGCAGGGGAATCAAGAACAAAGGGGAAAGAGAGACTCTAGCCTAAAGTCAACACAGCTGTAGTGGCGCAGCTCAAAGCCTGAGTCGCAGCCTGCCAGTTGGAGGAAGTCTGAGCTTCCTAGCCCAAGCCTGAGTCCTAATCTGCCAGCTTCAGGAAGTCTGAGCTTCACAGCCCTCACGGGGAGATGAAAGAAAACCCACCAGTTTCTCAAACCCGTACAACATTTTCTAAGGACTTAAACTGTCAATGGAATGTCCTGCTTCAAATATTGTACAAACCATGTGACTGAAGCTGGGTTGTTGATGACGGAATCATGCAGATAAAGAACCACTCTCTTTTGTAACCGGTTTCCATGAAAGTGTGTCATTAAAGCAAAACTATACTGGCCAGAAAGCACTGGGTTTGGTCTGTCCTTCATTCTCAAGTTTAACTTGATTCCAGTCTTTCCCAGATTATCACCAGACACTGGAAAGACCCCTAATTTGAGCATTTTGCTTTCAGGCTCTTTGTTCTCCAAACTAATGTGGGGCTCACCTTGAGGACCACTTCATCAAACCTGAATTTTGGCATCACTTGCTTGTTCAAATCTTTCCTTAAGGCTCTCCTAGGATGAAGTACAAACTCCACAGGGACTATTCAAAATTTGTACTACACGGCCACAATACTGCTGTCTGGCCACATTGGCCATAACTGCAAGAGATGCATCCCCTTATTCAAACATCACTGAACATTTCTTGGCACTGAAACTGCTCTGAGTATCTTTCAGACTTGCCCTTCGATTCTTACACTGCTCTCATCTGAAATGCCCACCCCCACCATCACCAAAATCCTATCACCTTGTCTGTCTCCTCCAGATGCCTTCTTCCATGGCCCTAACTGGTCCCCTCCTCCTTTGGAATTCTGTAATGTTTGTCATTGTGATAATAGGAAGGACCTTGTCTAGCCAACCAGGGCAAACAGTCCTTGGAAACAGATTGTGTTTTTAAAAGCCTCTTGTTCTCTGTAACCTGTAACACGATGATAGTAAGCAATTTTTTTTGACATAAGATTTAAAGTATGAAAGAAAAACTGGATAAAAGTATCAATAACAGTCAAAATATTTTTATTTAATTTTTCCGGCTACGATTGTCATTCAATAAATTGTATGTAAAATAAATATTTATCCAAAAAACTGATTGAAATATTTAAAGTGAAAATGGGTGGTGTTGGCCCACACCTTTAATCTCAACACTGAGGAGGCAGAGGTAGGCGCACATCTGTGAGTTTGAAGCCATCCTGGTCTACAGAGTGAGTTTCAGGAGAGGCTCCAAAGCCACATAGAGAAACCCTGTCTCAAAAAACCAAAAAGAAAGAAATTGAAGTGTTTTTCCTTACAATGTATAGAACTGTCAGAAAAATTACATGTAATAGTCTTTAAATGACCCAAGCACACACATACTGACCCGCCCTGATCTTTCAGATATTTCTATTGCTGAATGAATACTCCATGCCTCCATGTAGTTTTCTTAATTATCAACTCTTTGAGAACAGTCATATCATATTTATTTTTTGCCAGTGTATGTTTACATATCTTATTCCACATACTCACTGAATAAACATTTACTGGCTGACTGTCTCTCACCTGGATGTATTTAACCCATATTAAAAGTTAGGTCCCTCCAGAAAACTTTGCTCTGGTCCATCCCCTTTACTCCAGAGACAGGACCCGCTGAGTATTTAGTCAAACTGATTATTGCTTAGGTACAGTTAGCACTCACTGAACCTCAGCAGACAGCTCTGTAGTTTGACATAATACTAAGAATAGCTTCGCAATAAGGGACAACAATTTGGAAAACTTCCTCAAGCAATACTTCAGTTGAGGGTTTAAAAGTTGAAAGACTTTGAGATTTCTTATTTCTAAGGCTCTGTATTTATCATTTCTTAAATTTGACTTTGCCCAAGGATAAGAAGGCTTGTCCCGGAAGAAGAAATTCAGCTCGGCTCCTTTGACCAACTCCCATCAGTGCTGAATTGGCTAGGTTCCAGGAAAGAAAACAGTAGAACACCCTTTAAGACACAATGCAAAATATTTTATTCCAGAAAAGCAGACTTTGAGATATTTCTGGCACATCTCATATAATTAATTGTAAAAAGAATTTCTCAAACTCTACCTTTTCACTATGGCTCTCTCTATAAAGAGCAACGTAGACTAAAGGTTGAGACCCACAGCCTTGGGGTTGGCATTCTCTGCTGTCTAAGACACTACAAAATGAGTTTAGTTCCTGCACCTTTCATTTGTGTTTTGTTTTCTCTTTGGTTTGTTTTGAGACAGGATCTCACTTAGCCCAGGCTGGCTTCAAACCTGCTAGGCACCTGAAGGTGACCTTAAACTTTCTTATCTTCTTGCCTCCACCATTTGAGTGATGATGGGATTATAGGCATGCGCCACTGTCCTGGGGACACTATTCCAGAAACATAAATGAAGATATATGTGTCTTTCCATGAAACCAGAATTTACTGAACAATTGTTATTCAATAAATTCCTAACACTTAGCAGTTTCAGTGACAGCGAATCCTTAGCTTTGCCAAGGCAAATGCAAACCCTTTTATTCTAATCTTAAATACTAATAACTAATAATATATCACACAGCAAGTGGTAAATATACCTATATATCTATATGCATATGTATATACACACAATATATATATATATATATATAGTTTACAAGATGAATCCAGGTTAAAGAGCCTGTGGAACTCGGGAGGTTTCAGAAGTGAGAAAGAGTCTGTAATGATGAGCTAACAGACAAACCAGCCCCATGATGGAGAGGCTGCAAGAGCTCCTGGACTCAGATTTGAGAAGGAAGCTACAGAGTTCAGCCGCCAGGTGAAAAGCAGGACGCGGATCACCAGCAGGAAACTGCAGGAGAGGCCCAGGTCTAGACAGGCCAAAAGTGAACAGGTGGCAGGCTACATTAACAACAGGGGACAGAGCTAAGCTGAAGTTCCAGAAACAGTTGGGAAGTCCTTGGCACTCGACACATACCATGTAGCAGATGATAGGTTGGTATGAAGTCACATGGTCACAGGGTTAGGTGTCTACCACTTTATGAGGTCCAGGCGAGAGAGTATACATACACCATTTTGGCTTTCTTTGGTCAAGCATGACTGAGAAGTTCTTGGGCTTTGTTTTCTTTCTTTCTTTCTTTCTTTCTTTCTTTTTTTCTTTCTTTCTTTCTTTCTTTCTTTATTACGTATACAATGTTCTGTCTGTGTGTATGTCTGCAGGCCAGAAGAGGGCACCAGACCTCATTACAGATGGTTGTGAGCCACCATGTGGTTGCTGGGAATTGAACTCAGGACCTCTGGAAGAGCAGGCAGTGCTCTTAACCACTGAGCCATCTCTCCTTTGTTTTCTTAATATGATTTCAATATAACCATGTGCCCTAAAAGTCTCAATTCACCCCATTATACTTACAGGGTAACTACCTTTCTATTTCCAGGAATAAGTAAGTCATTTAGCACTCTATGCTAGATGGGTGGAGAGTCATACTTCCCCGTCACAATCGCTTGTAAATGGAGTCTTGTAGAGTAAAGCAGAGCCTGAGAAACCACCGTCTTATACAACACAGGGCGGTACAATGGGGGACAGCATGACTTCAACAGTTGTTATGCCAAGTTTTTCGGTTTAGGTTTTTCTTTTCAAGCTTTAAAAATAGGCAAGAGGAAAAAAAGGAGGTTTAAACATTGAGGGAACTTGGACTAATGAAACTAATGGAAGGGGCATTTGATTGCAGAAACACAGCAGGAGATGCTCCCTCGGAGACAATGTGACCTTTCAAAGTACACTTCAAAGAGAAGAGACGCAATTAAAAATGTTAGAGTCACGTCAAAAGTTTCTTAGGAATATATAATTTGCTGTATGTACCTTAAATGTCATCTGAGAATGCCTGGTCCCCAGAGCATTTATTTAAGCTTCATCTTAAACCCCATCCTACAGTGCAAAGGGGGCTGCACTGTAAATTTTGCAAAATTTCCAGCTTTCCTTCTCACACTTTCCTTGCTGCCAGAGACCGTAGCTGCTCTTTCTCTTGCATAATAGTCTCCACAATACTCCAGACTCACAGGTCTCAACCTTCCCAATGCTGCGACCCTTTAAGACAGTTCTTCAAGTTGTGGTGACCCCCCAACCATAAAATTATTTTTGTTGCTACTTCATAACTGTAATTTTTCTACTGTTTTGAATCATAACTTAAATATCTAATATGCATGATATCTGATATGTAGCCCCTATGAAAGGGTCATTTGACCCACAGCTTGAGAGCCACTTTAGACAAAGAACACGCAACTGTTTCATTGTTTCCATAAAAAAATGCACTCATGGCAGGGTGGTGGTGGCACAGGCCTTTAATTCCAGCACTCGGGAGGCAGAGGAAGGCAGATCTCTGTGAGTTCGAGGCCTGGTCTACAAGAGCTAGTTCCAGGACAGACAGCAAAGCTACACAGAGAAACCCTGTCTCGGAAAAAGAAAAGAAAAGAAAAAACTGAACTCACTTCAAGAAGTGTATTCATTTCTATTTCTTGTTGCCTCTTTAGAAGCTTGAATCCTTCTGAAGGTCCTTCCGCCAGTCTTCGGGCTTGGCCATTAAGCTCCACCTCTATTCTTTCCCTTTTCTATTTTTGAAATGAACAAGGAAATATTTTCTTCCTCAGGGAGTTCCCAGTACCTGCAGCCTCTAGAAACTCCCTGCGCCTCAACATCCCCATCCTTTACTCAACACCTTATCATTTTCACTTTCTAACACAAATGGTATTCTCTTTTTAGGAATAATTCAGATATAAGCTGTCAATAGAACTGTTTTTCATTCCTTGAAATACTTGGTCATTTCTGAATTGATCATATTCTGAGAAGCATTCAAAGAATTAAGAAACCCACGAGGCTTCCAATTTATATAAAACCAAAATTTGGGCTCACAGCTTTAAGTGGAAGCTGATCCTTCCGGATAGTAACGGGGCTGAGCCGCTCCCATGATATTAATCCAATGCACTGACCCAGCTTTTGTCCAACTATTTCATTGTTTCATCTAACACTGTCTATTCTTAAAACACCAGCTGTATGTCTGCGCTGCGTGCTTTGCCCCCGAATAAAAATAGCCTCTTAGAATTAGACTAGTACATGCCCAGCTGAAATGGATCGCCATCATTATACAAGTGTGACGACACTTTAAATTCCTCTGCTTTTCAAAATTAGCATCTCTGGAATGCCATTATGATATCAGACATGTTGTTGATTTCCTTGTTTAAAGCAGATACTTCTGGGCTGCGGATGTAGCTCCGTGATACAGCACTTGTCTAGCAACTGCAAGGCCTGGGGGTTCCATCCCAATACAGCAAGATAAAAATGGAAATTCTTAAGAAAGCAGGATGTGGACCTTCATAACATTGGAGAATAATTTAGAGGATCAAAAGTAGCCCTCAGGAAGTCTGGTTCTAAGAAAATAATAATGCTGCCACCCTCTCCCCATCACTCCAAACTCCGGGAGAATATTAAGTTGGTGCCCACACCTCCTCCTCTCTGAGGACTCCTAGCCTTTGCAGCAGACAATAACTTTGCTTCCTCTGCAATCCCTGAGCCTGACAGGAAATGGAAGAACCCAGTGCGAATAAACATTTCAGGGCATCATGGCTGACCAAGGTTAGCAAGAGATGCTCCTTAAGTTAGTGAACCCTCTGTCCTGGGTAACTTAAACAGAGGTTTGACAGATGTGATATACAAGTAATGAGTGGAACACTCTGAAAGAAGGTGTTCCCGGTGCTGAGCGCCTGGCTTCTGCCTAGTGTGTCTGTTGAGATTAAACACAGCTGTTACTCCTTGCTGCATGACCTTTTAAAAGTACATGGCTAAACAAGAAGTACATGGGGATAAATGGCTAAGAGCATGAATCACAGCCATCCACTTCTTCCTTCCCTCCTCTATCCCTTTTGTGTGTATATGTATCTATCATGCATGTTTGTTTGTGTGCACAAGCAGAAGCATGCATGTATGCATGCATGTGCAGGCCAGGGATGAACTCTGGGTATTTTTCCTTCGGAAAACTACCTGCCTTTTAAAAATATATATATGGTTTTTTTTAAATGTTTATTTTATTTTGTTTTTGAGGCAGTCTCTCATTGGAACCTGGAGTTTTTAGGATTAGATGAGGCTGGCTGGCCAGTGAACCCTAACTATGCTCCTAGCTCTATCTCTCCAATACGAGAATTACAAGCATGTACCATTCTCTCTGGCCTGCCTTCCCCCATATACGTCTGACTGTTTGTCTGTCTGCCTCTGTGTTTGTGTCTGTGTCAGAGAAAGAGAGAGAGAGACTGTGTGTGTCTCCTTTCTCCCTCTCTCTTTTTCTCTCTCCTCTTTCTTCCTTCCTTCCTTCCTTCCTTTCAACAGCATCTTATTAAGTATCCCAGCCTGACTTTAAGATCCTAACTCTCCTGCCTCAGCCCCCAAAACACTGACATTTCAGTCTTATGCAACCAGAGCCCAGTTCATTTCACACCTTTCTAGAACTTAGACCACCTTATACAAAATAAGAATGGGTAATATGTGGATTGGAGCATGACAGATGATTTTAAATGGGGAGAGAAAAGGAAAGGAAAGAAGAAAAACCAAATCTATTTAAAAGGAATAGATTTGAACAGACCTGGCACAACCAGATGTCTGTGGTTCAGGCCTTAAAGAAGATGGAGTCAACAAGGAACTCTTGGACAACTCCTTCTACCACTGATCCAAGTACAGGAATGGTCGAGGCACCTGTGTGTAAAACCAGCTCTCGCTCTTTTCCTTCTAGTAATCTTTCTTGCTTTTCTACTCAATGGAGAGGTCATTTGCAAGAAACATTAAATTGCTTAGTAACTATACTAAATAGGTAAATAAACCACATAGTTGACCTTCTGCAATAAAATGGAATTCCCTAAAAGCAGAAAGGAACCTAAGCACAGATGAGAATGTAAAAACACAGAGCCAAAAATTGGGTTCAGAGGTTTACAGCATCACCTTCTGGATGGATTTGGGTGTTGGGGCTGAAGGGATGGTTTGGCTAGGTGGTTAAGAGCACTAACTGCTCTCCAAAAGACCTGGGTTCAGTTCCCAGCACTCACATGGTCACTAACAACCACCTGTAACTCCAGTTGCAGGGGATCCAATGCTGTTTTCTAGCCTCTTTGGATACTACATGTATGTATACACATGCATGCCAAGCGAAAGCATCTACCCACATAAAGATCTGGGAGCTGTTTGCCCTGCTGGGATTCACCAAGTCTGGCATTACCTGGATGCTCTTCAGAAATGCTGTACACTTTAAGTGTACATTTACAGTTTTAAAGCTGAGGAGAACAGGGCTTGAACCACAAAGGAATCAGACTGAGATGGGTTCCTTAGGTTTTCTCAGTTGTCCATGTACAGAGTCTGAGAACAAAGTCACAAAGTGTGGGGGTTTGAATGAGAAACATCCCTGCAGACCTCTTCTCCTCATGGTCCCCTTTCTGATTTCATGTGCTACCTAAAGGTACACCCATACACGCAACACAAATTTAGATATCATAAGAAAGAACACATGTTGTTTGTCTTTCTGGTTTACTTTTCTTAAAACGCAATAAATCCGTTGTCTGTATCAAGATGAAACCGAGTGTCTCCTTTGAACCAGCTGTCAGCAACTCACCAAAGCGAAAAAGGAAGGCAAGCTTTGCATTTTCTATGGGAAGCACAGGGCCACAGAAGTAGCTGCTTATGTTTTGGGTGAAGAGTGGAAGGGTTATTTATGTGGTCTGAAGATGTGGTGGGAAGGACAAACTCAGTTTTCCCCCCAAAAAATAAGGTGTCTTGACCCATGGTAGAGTGCAGGGACTCTGCAACCTCCCCAGTCAGCAGAGTAACAGTTCACAGGAGGCCAAAGGAAATCTGGTTCAACACAAGACTAAGTAGTGTCGTGTCCCCGCCCACCCCCAGAGCCCCCCCTCCCCCCCACCCCTCCCACCCCGTTAGTTCAAACATTGAGAGTCTGACTCTGAGTTGTTTATTTCAGGCATCTTTAAACACAGCACAATTTGGTGAAAACTTTCCTGATGATAACGAACTCAATCCTGTTAGCACAATAAAGCTTAAGACGTAACAACATCGAAACTCTTTGTAGAGTACAAGGGACACCTTCCATAAAGATAGGTTCTATAGATTGAAGAGCTCTTGATAAAGGTCTGGGGAGGATCTGACTTGGTGTGGTCTTTACCACACAGATAATGCAAAGGTCACTAGGCTCCTAGCCATCTGGGTGGGAAAACAGGTTGTGCATTCCTCCCTTTGAAAGGATAATACTATGTGTTTAACATTCCTGATTCCCTTAGTGCTTATCTGTAAGCTCAAGAACCTACAACAGAGTACATCTGCTGCTTTGTAAAGACCATTCTTGTTATTGATCAAGAACTGGAGAGAGGAAGCCCAAGTCTGTTTGAGGAGTGCCAATCTGAGTGTTCTCAATTTGGTTATAGGAGAGAAGGACATTCCTGAACAGACACATACTACTGTGTCTCAGTGGTTGGGGCCCAAAAGAGCTTGCAAAATCCTAAAGCATTTCAGTCTCTCTAAGTAGATGCTATTTGCCAACATGATATTGAAAGCCCTTAAACAAAGAAGGTAAGAAGCCCAGGACAAAAACACCCAGGATTCACTGTCTTGATACTCCACATGTCCTACAACACAAACACTGCCATAGTACTCTGAAAAAAGAACTAGAAAAAACAAGGAGAAGGCTGCAGAATTTCTAAACTTTTGGCAAAGAGAAAGAAGGAAACCAAAGAGAAACACCAGGAACAGATTGCCAAGAGACATAGACTGTCCTCATTTGAGAGTTTCTACTTCTCAGTCTGGCTCCAGTCAAATAAGAGTCCTTAAGAGTAACAAATATATGATCAAACCTTGAAAAAAAAAAACTCAGTGGAAACAACCCGATGAAAAATGGCCCCCCAAATAGACACCTCATAAGTAAAGAAGCATATAGATCACAAATAAGTGATAAAAAGATGCTCTTGGTTTTCTGTCATCAGGGAAATGCAAATGAGATACCAACCCAAACCCACCAGCAAGACCATACCTTATGTCAGTGCCAAGCATCGTTGATAAAGGTGAGGAGTACAGGACACTCATTCATGCTTGGTGCGGGAAGTCCTTCTGTATATGTATTGCTTTTATTGGTTAATAAAGAAGCTGCTTTCGGCCAATGGTTTAACAGAATATAGCCAGGCTGGAAGAGATATAAATAGAGAGAATAGGCAGAGTCAGGAGGGATGCCACATAGTTGCCAGAGGAGAAAGACGTGAGCTCCCAGAACCTTGCTGGTAGGCCACGAGCCCCGTGGTTAAATATAAAAATAATAGAAATGGATTAATATGTAATCCACCGTATAAACATCTGAAAATTAAAAATCACATGATCATCTCATTAGATGCCGAAAAAGCTATCAACAAAACACAGCATTCCTTCATGATAAAGGTCTTGGAGAGAGCAGGGATACAAGGAACATACCTAAACATAATTAAGGCAATATACAGCAAGCCAACAGCCAACATCAAACTAAATGGAGAGAAACTCACAGAGATCCCACTGAAATCAGGAACAAGACAAGGTTGTCCACTCTCTCCATATCTATTCAATATAGTTCTTGAGGTCCTAGCTAGAGCAATAAGACAACAAAAGGAGATCAAGGGGATACAAATTGGAAAAGAAGAAGTCAAACTCTCATTATTTGCTAATGATATGATAGCTTACATAAGCCACCCCAAAAATTCTACCAAGGAACTTCTACAACTCATAAACACTTTCAGTAATGTAGCAGGATACAAAATTAACTCAAAAAAATCAGTAGCCCTTCTTTACCTAGATGATAACTGGGCTGAGAAAGAAATCAGAGAAACATCACCATTCACAATAGCCAGAAATACCATAAAATATCTCAGAGTAATTCTAACCAAACAAGTGGAAGACTTATATGACAAGAACTTTAAATCTTTGAAGAAATAAATTGAAGAAGACACCAGAAAGTGGAAAGATCTCCCATGCTCTTGGGTAGATAGAATTAAGACAGTAAAAATGGCAATCTTACCAAAAGCAATCTATAGATTCAATGCAATGCCCAGTAAAATTCTTCACAGACCTCGAAAGAACAGTACTCAACTTCATATAGAAAAGCAAAATAAAAATAAAAATAAAAACCAGGATAGCCAAAACAATTCTATAAAATAAAGAAACTTCTGGAGGCATCACGATTCCTGACTTCGAACTCTACTACAGAACTACAGTACTGAAAACAGCCTGGTATTGCCATAAAAACAGGAGGACCAATGGAACTGAATCAAAGACCCAGTTATTAACCCACACACCTTTGAACACCTGATTTTTGACAAAGCAAAAAAAAAATCAAATGGAAAAAAGAAAGCATATTTAACAAATGGTGCTGGCATAACTGGATATCAACATGTAGAAAAATGAAAATAGATCCATATCTATCACCATGCACAAAACTCAAGTACAAATGAATCAAAGAACTCAACATAAAGCCAGCCACACTGAACCTCACTGAAGAGAAAGTGAGACGTACACTTGAATACATTGGCACAGAAGACCACTTCCTAAATATAATCCATGTATCACAGACACTGAGAGAAACAATTAATAAATGGGACCTCCTGAAGCTAAAAAGCTTCTGTAAAGCAAAGGACATGGTCAACAAGAAAAAATGACAGCTTACAGAATGGGAAAAGATCTTCACTAACCCCACATCAGACAGAGGTCTGATCTCCAAAATATACAAAGAACTCAAGACATTGGTTATAAAAGAACAAATAATCCGATACAAAAATGGAGTATAGACCTAAACAGAGAACTCTCAACAGAGGAATCTAAAATAGCTGAAAGACACTTAAGGAAATGCTCAGCATCTTTAGTCATCAGAGAAATGCAAATCAAAACAACTCTGAGATTTCATCTTACACTCATAAGAACAAAGGCCAAGAGCAAAAACACTGATGACAACTTATGCTGGAGAGGTTGTGGGATAAAGGGAACACTTCTGCATTGCTGGTGGGAATGCAAGCTGGTACAGTCCCTTCGGATGTCAGTATGGTGATTTCTCAGAAAATTAGGAAACAACCTTCCTCAAGATCTAGCAATACCACTTTTGGGTATATATCTAAAGGATGCTCAATCGTGCCATAAGGACATGTGCTCAACTATGTTCATAGCAGCTTTGTTTGTCATAGCCAGAACCTGGAAACAACCTAAATGCCCCTTGACCAAAAAATGGATAAGAAAAATGTGGTACATTTACACAATGGCTACACAGCAGAAAAAAAATAACATCTTGAAATTTGCAGGCAAATGGATGGATCTAGAAAACATCATATTGAGTGAGGCAACCCAGACCCAGAAAGACAATTATCATATGTACTCACACATAAATGGTTTTTAAACATAAAGCAAAGAAAACCAGCCTACAAACCACAATCCTAGAGAACCTAGACAACAATGAGGACCCTAAGAGAGACATACATAGATCTAATCTATGTGGGAAGTAGAAAAAGACAAGATCTCCTGAGTAAATTGGAAGCACGGGGACCATGAGTGTGGGTTGAAGGGGGGGGAGGCAGGGAGAGGAGCAGAGAAAAATGTAGAGCTCAAGAAAAAAATCAATAAAAAAGAAATGGGTTAATTTAAGATATAAGAACTAGCTAGAAATACTCTTAAGTGATTGGCCAAGCAGTGATTTAAATAATAAAGTTTCTGAGAAATTATTTTGAGTCAGGGTGGTCAGGAAATGAACAAACAGCCTCCCCCAACAATTGCTGGTAGGAACTCATGATTCAACCACCTTGGGAGACCATTTGGCAGTCTTCTTACAGAACAAAGCATACACTTACCATAGCACCCAACAACTTTGTGCACCCTGGTAATTTTCCAAAGAGGTTGAAAAGCTGTGCCCACACAAGACCTACACACAGATCTTTATAGCAGCTTCATTCATAACTGTCAAAACTGGGGTGCAATGATGATTCCTTGCACTCGGTAAATGGACCAATAAGCTGTGACAGACAAGGTATTATTGGAAATTGGAATGTTCTATTGAGGAAATACTAATCAATGATAAAAAGAAATGAGCTTTCAAACAATAAAAACACATGGAAGTAACAAGGTCACACTATGAAGTAAGAGAACAGGAAAGTGAAAACCAACCCCAAAAAGCCACATACAATATGTCTTGGGTTGCGTGGCATTGTCAGAACTGTAGAGATGGCCAGGACTTAGTGGTAATGAAGAATTACGAAGAAAAGGGAATGGCCAGGTGGAGCTCAGGGTACTTCTTTGTCTTTATGATACTTTATAACACTATAATAATAGATATGTATCACTATACACTGGTCCAGTAACCGAGTGCACTCTGGTGGATGGATGAGAACAAGTACAGGTTCGTCAGTTGTAACTACACCACTCTTGGAAGGCTGACTATGGAGAATCTTTACATGTATAAGGTGGGAGGTGTGTGTGTCGGGGGGGAATCTCTACGCCTTCCCCTTAATTTTGTCTTGACCCTAAAACTGCTATAAGAATAGAAAATCCAAAAAGCAAAATAGACACGAAAATACCATCATTGAGTATTCTATCTTTGCTTTGCTCTTTGGAACAAGAAAAATGAAGTTTTGTAGAGTAGAGTCAAAGAAAGATTAGCATCTCTTCTTGGGAAGACATAATTATTACCCGCTATGGCTTTTTATATAAGTATAGTTCACAAACACAAGCATGACTAAGTCTTACGGTATCCAAATGGGACACCCAGAATGCACAGCCTGAATAGAACTCCCTCTTTCGGATGCCTCCTCTAACTCTTGCTTTGGAAACGTTTCTTCATAACCACAATGGTCAGGTAGTTCCCACCAAAACCACACAAGAGCACCTCTTGTCGTCGACTCTTTTCACTCCTCTTCCCAGGCACACCCAGAGATGCTGCTCACAACACAGCATCCTTAAGGCACATTACCCACACAACTCATTGAGGACCACCGGACTATAGGCTCAAAGAGTCAAAAAGGCTCTGAATTCCTATTAAAGTGTGAGAAAATTTCAGAAGACAAATTTTACAGGGCTGAGGTAATTTGCACGACAACAACCTCACATTCCTCAATAATTCTGGCACAGGTTGAAAGCCTTCCATGCCTGCTCTTGGACAGCTTCACTTTCCTTTCCCTTGTTGGAGGCAGCAGGCCCCTCCTCTGGACTTCACCCAAGGTCACTGTCCTTAGTGCTAAGCTTACTATTATCCCAGGCCTCTGTGGGAGTTTACTTCCACAGATTTTCTTGGTCCCTGGAGAGCCAGGCTCCTTTCCAGCCTGCGGTCTACACCACTGCACTGGACTCTTCACATGGAGACTGTTCTAGCAACTCCTTCCTATCTGAGCTGAGCGCTCCCCAACCAGCCTATTCCACAGCAGGAGCACTGCACAGTCTACATGAGCTGAGCATCCTCACACTTCCCAGAAATGAGCACAGCCTAGGTCTGTTTTAGCCATGTGTGTTTGTTGGTGCTGGTGTTGATGATGGGTTTTTAGTTCCTTTCCTTGCTCCTCCCTTGTGCCCCAGTTTTACAGAGCTTGGACATATCAAGCAGGGCTCTCTAGAGGAAGAGAACCAATGGGATCAGCATGGATGATATAGAGCTATACAGATATGTATGTGAATTTACTGAAGTCAGCTTACATAAAAATGGCCTGGCCCCCAGGTTCTCCCACCAGCATCCTTCAGGTCCTACCTGTTACTGGGTGTGGCTGACATACCCTGACCCCTTCTCTGCACTTATTCAGCCCAGAGGCTGGGCTGCTCTTCCCCCCAGAGGTTCTTCCCTGTATGATCCAGACATTTTGGTTGCCCGCTCCCCTTTTTGTACCTTTGGCCTCCTGGCTGCTGCACCTGGCTCCCTTCCCCTTTCCCCTCTCCCCACATGGCCCTGCTCAGTCTGGTCATGTGCACTCTGGACAATCCC
>PVIU01010131.1:6793-72031 GCA_004026605.1 Ondatra zibethicus
GAGAGAGAGAGAGAGAGAGAACCTGTGTCAATGTTTTGCCTCTCCAGGGTTCCCTATAGCCTGTCTTGCTTTTTCCCTGTGAAGTAGAGCAAAAATCTGTTCAGGACACAAAGATAAGGATGTAAGGGGGTGGGAAGACATACTGATGAGCATGAATATGTGCAGCAATGCTAATCATAAACCTGGGCCAGGCATAGTGGCATATGCCTTTAATTCCAGCACCCAGGAAGCAGAGGCAGGGGGATCTCTGCGAGTTTAACGCTAATCTGGACAGCAATAGCTACATAGTGAGACCCTGTCTAAAAACAAAGCAAAAAAAAAAATGAACAAAAACCCCTGCTGGGTCTTTCTCTAACTAGGATGCAAACTAAACTATAATGAGGAGGAAGTCGATCAGTTGCTCATTTTGTCTCCATTAGAAGAGACATCAGTGGTAGAGAGGCCTCTCTCTGAGGCTTTCTGAGAAACCACCACTTCCATCAGATCTAGATTAAAAAAAATAACATGGTAGAAATGAAGATTCTTCTGAGGTTAAATAACTATAAAACTAAAATAGTTTTTATAATTATTGGTAGCATATTCTAGACTCTTTAAAAATGATAAGCTGGTAAACACTGGCTCATTGGATGGGTCTAAGGAATGAAGAATGACCACTTACTGAACCCCCAAGTGTGGATCATCACAATGGATGCATAGTACAGCTGAATTGTGTCCCAAAGGGCACATTCAAGCCCTTATTGGCACCTATAGATGTGACCTTATTTGAAAACAGGGTATTTATGAATGTGATCAGGTTAAGATGAGATACTAGTGTATTAGGGTGCCCTTAGATCTGATGACTGGGATCCTAGCCAGGAGGAATAGGAACACACCATATAAAAGAAAAACAGCTGTGTGGCTATAAGAATATGGTTACTGTCAAGAAATACCTACACTGTGGACACCATCAGAAACTATAAAAATCAAGCAAGATTCTTCCTAGAGTTTTCTGAGCCATATTTCTGGATTGTGGCTTTCAAAACTACTAGAGAATAAACTTCTATTCCTCCGCGCCACCAAATATATCATCTGCTGTGGGGTCCTTGTATGTCAAAACACAAGAGAAAAGATTCCCTATTCTGGAGAACCGCAGTCCTATAATAGAGACCTTTGCTGGGGATTTATATGTACACATCTTCCTAGTTCCATCTGTACACCATGTCATGAACAAGCAGGATAAGTGGAGACGTAGGGAGGATGACAATCATGGTAGGTCCTATTAAGATATCCTACCATAGATGTGCTTCCCTAGAGAAAGATGAGATTCTTTCACATGTGAGTTCCTGTTCTAGTCATTGTTCTATTGCTGTGAAGAGATACAATGAGCAAGACAACTCTTTAAAAAGAAAGCATTTAGCCAGGGGCTTGCATACAATTTCAGAGACAGTCCATTATCATCATGGCAGGAAGCATGGTGGTAGGCAAGTGTGGTGCTGGAGAAGTAGCTAAAAGGTACATCCTGATCTGCAGGGAGAAAGACAGAAAGGGAGAGGGAGAGAAAGAGACTGGGCCTAGCTGGATTCGTGAAATCTCAAAGCCCATACCCAGTGACACAATTCCTCTAACAAGGCCATACCTACTCCAACAAGCCCACATCTCCCAATCTTTCTCAAATAGTGTCACTCCCTGATGACTACACATTCAAATATATGAACCTACGGGGGTCATTCTTATTCAAACCAATATGTTCCACTTTCTGGCCCCCATGGCTTATACTCATATCATAATGTAAAAATACATTCAGTACAACTTCAAGTCTCCATAGTCTATTACAAGTCTCAACACTATTTAAAAGTCCAAAGTCTCTTCTGAGACTGAAGGCAATCTCTTAACTGTAATCCCCTATAAAGTCAAAATTAAAAAAAAACAACAACAAAAACCAGATCACATACTTCAAACACACAATGGCACAGAATATACACTGCTATTCA
The DNA here is from genome assembly GCA_004026605.1 of Ondatra zibethicus. NCBI lineage: Eukaryota > Metazoa > Chordata > Mammalia > Rodentia > Cricetidae > Ondatra > Ondatra zibethicus. The sequence goes on from PVIU01010131.1 coordinate 8,764, forward strand.
AAAAGAGAGGAAAAGGAGCATAGTGGGGAAACACTGGATCAAAGTAAGTCCAAAACTTAGCAGGACAAACTCCAAACTCTACATCTCCATATCCAAAGTCCAAGTGCTCTTCAGATCTCCAACTCCTTTCAGCTTTGTTGACTGCAACACACTTCTCTTTCTTGGCTGGTTCCATACCCAGTCTTCAGCTTTTCTTGGCAGGTATCCTACAATTCCATCATCTCTAATATCTTGGTCTCCAACACAATCTAGGCTTCACCTTCACAGCTTCATGAAATGGCCTCTCTGAGCCTCCATGCAGGGACACCCCTGACACAAACCTGACTTCAGCAGCTTTCCTTAACTATGGTAGGAGATTCCACAACCCTTTTCTAGTATCCTTGACTCTAAAGCCAGAACCTCATGACCAAAGCTGCCAAGTTCTGCTGTTTGATGTGCCTTTTGTTTTTTCTTAGACAGAAAAACTACATATGTGCTTACTCCTAGGTCATAAGTCAGACTAGGGTATGAAAGTTATCAAGTAGAATCCATGGCTTAAGAGCTCAGTTCAATACAACTAATTAGACAAGCCAATCTCATTATAGACGGCACACACTAACACCATAAGAGGCAAGGTTTTTCAGGATAGTGCCTGGAAAGAAGTGACAAAGTACCCTGGGTCCAGTCTCAGGGTCACCATGTTCTCCTAGACTGGAATACATGATTATCTTTGCCAGAGGTAAATACCAGTAAGCTCCTTTTGAGAACCAGTGTCCAAAGCTGAAATGCCTTGTGTCCTGAGGACAAGGACAGAAGTGTCCAGAGACTTCTAAGATGGACTGCCTCTCTATGCAGAGTGCACAGACTGGAAGCAACAGACTCTGTTTCCCCCTGGCTCTACCCTCTGTCAACTGCCAATTTTAGTCAAAACATTTCATCCTTCAGGCCTCGGTTTCCTCGTTTGAAAGCAAGGACAATTTCACTGCTGTTGAAAGAGTTTCAGAACCTGTGGGTGGGAAGAACATGCTATTTTATGCCAGCGCTGGGTTTCTGAAGTTGTTTTCTAACAATCACTGTACCGGCTGAGCACCAGAGCTAGAGCTAGGATTTAATAACCATCAGTACCAAAGACAGGGGCATTCTGAGAGCGCCTGTGGTGACCAAAACCATGGTGAATTGTCTCACTCCACATCATGTTGTGAAAACCAAACTATATCAGAGATGCAATACCTCTTGTGTCTTTAGAAGCCTAGAGACAGAAAAGGGACAGTGACAGCGATTGCTTTGCAAGTATCAGTGCTCCTTGCTGAATGCACTATTTACTGCAAGCTTCTCATTTGGTTATTACTCTATGATGTCTCATTTCTTGATCTATTTTCTGGTTGAGGACATTGAAGAGGTTAGAATTTAAGGAGCTTCCGAGACCACAATAGAATGAGCCCCAAAATCAGGGATCAACCTGCCAGATAGTTTTTATGTCAACTTGACACAAACTAAAATCATTTGAGAGGAGGGAACCTCAGTTGAGAAAATGCCTCTATAAAACCAGGTTATGGGGAAGCCTGTACGGCATTTTCTTAATTGGTGGATTGATGGGGGGAGGGTTCATCCCATTGTGGGTGGTGCAAGCCAGTAAGCAGCACCCCTCCATAGCCTCTGCATCAGCTCTTGCTTGCAGTTTTCTGCCCTGTTTGAGTTTCTATCCTGACTTCCTTCAATGATGAACAGCAATGCGGAAGTGTAAGCCAAACAAACCCTTTTCTCCCCTACTTGCTTTTTGGTCATGGTGTTTCATCATAGCAATAGGAACCCTAACTAAGACACCATCATAGGAACCTCGCTTCAAACACCACTGTGAAGGCAGCAGTCTTTTTAGCACATGACAACCTGGATAATAATGACAGCTTACTATACACATGACTATGCTGATTGTTAATATTAGATGTAAAACATAATTATTACACTGAAAGAAGCGAGAGTCTGTTTGACTATAGCTCCTCTGAAGCACGCAAGTGACTCTTGGGCCCTGGGAGAGGAAGGCATAAAAAGTACAAAGCAATGTATCACACGTTTGAATCAGAACCCTCATCAGTCCACAGAGAATGGAGCACAGAGCTGTATTTAAACAAAGCTGAGGGGTAAGAGCACACCCTGAAGAGAGAGACCCAGCAGCAACGCAACCTAAGGTATCTATAATGTCCCAAAGGAGATATCTTGCCTTAACCTCTGGGTGAGCAAAAGCCTAGATAAGTGAATTGAGATGAATGGTTCCAGAACTCACCTTAAACAAGAACAGAGATCCTAGCATTTACCATTCCAGGCCCTCAGCAAACCTTTTGATGCTGGGCTGCACAGAGAAACCAAGTGGGCTGGTAAGTTGTTTCAAGGATTGATTGCCAACTTTCATTGCAGAAGAGAAACATAAGGCTCAGTCTCTGCCTTTAAGTAATGTGTAGTCCAGTGGAGATGCTGAGAAAAAGGAAGTGCCAAGTTTTAAGGCCACTGACTCCTGGAAAGTAGAGTCAGGGAAGACTGTAGCTGGAAGCAGTTTAGCAGAGCAGAATTGTGCTTGACTTGAACTTAAAACATCTTGGTCCCGGTATCCTCAATGCTACTTACTGGGCATGATAGACAAACCACTTAACCTTCCCAAGCACTCTTACTTTTCTTGTCTCAGAAACGACTTTTTAAAAATAGCAGATATCGTGATTCAACATTTATTACGTGACTTCTCTCTGTACCAGACTTACAATGGAAAGGAACCAGGCATGAAGCTTTTTATGATTGTTGTGGCTGTTTTGGGACCAGGGTTTTACTATGTAGCCTTAGCTGGTCTGAAATTAGCTATATAAACAAGGCTGGCCTCAAATTTGTGTGCAATCCTTTGCCTCTTGAGTACTGGGATTATAGTCTTACCCCACATTATTTAGTCAGTAATAAACTGGATGAACATAAGACCCAGGTTGGGAAGGTAAATCCTCAGGGAGGCAAGCTTGAGAAGGCTACCTAAAGTGCTTCCAGCACTGGACAGCTGTGGGTAAAGGAACCTTCCAGACTGAAAGAGTAGTAACATGAGTAGAAGTTGAGGAGACAGGTGACATTAGACTTTTTTCAAGGACAGAGGGCTAGGGAAAGGGCTGTGAGAAATGCAACAGGTACTGTACATAGACCAAAATTATGAAAATCCATTAAAAGATGGACTTCATCTCTCTAATATTATGGCTGTGGGGTGTTATTTTTATTCAAGGGAAGAATAAAGGAAAGAATGCTTGTTGCTCACCCAAACATCAGGACATTCTGTCCCGTCCGTGATTGTGCTTCATGAAAATGCTTTCTAGCAAAAAACAGAAAGAATGATTAAGGGGAAGAGAATAACTAGAGCCACATTCATTTCAGCTCCTCTGAAAGCACAGCAGGAGGAAGCGGCTACGTTTGCCAAACTCCAGAAAAAGACACAATTGACAGGAGGCGGGTATGGGAGGATGAGGCAGCAGAGGGCATGAGGAGGAGGGGTCCCTCTTGTTTTATTCTCCCCAGAAGATACAGTAAATAATGAAGAGGTGTGGTTCGCGGAGGGGAAATTATTCAACAGGGCCCTTTCAGGGAGGAAAATGGAGCTAAACCCAGGCTACATTATTCTTGTTCTCTCATTCAACTCCCTGTTTACAAGGGAGCTCCCTAGAGTTGATGCTCCCCTCTGCCATTATAAGTCATAATTGACTGGAGAGGATCATTTCAAAATAATGGCCTGAAGTTCTTACATTGACGTGATTAACACAAAGTAATAATTATTAACCTCACTGACAATTGCAGGGGAGAAGGAAGGCCACCAGGCTGCCTGGTTTTTCTGGAGCTGGAGAAAAAAATCTCAGTTGGGCCACTAGGTGGTGTGATATCAGAGAGACCACTGAAGTTCTCTGCATCTTCTCTGGCCCAGGGTGTCTACCATCCTCTCAAGAGTCAGGGTTGAGCCAGGCGGTGATGGCATACACCTTTAATCCCAGCACTCAGGAGGCAGAAGCAGACTGAACTCTTTGGGTTCAAGGCCAGCCTGGTCTATAAGAGCTTTTTCCAGGACAGGCCTCAAAGCTACTAAGAGAAACTCTGTCTCGAAAAACAAACAAAACAAACAAACAAAAAAGAGTCAGGGTTGAGTCTCAATCATCTCAAGACTTCGTGCCCCAAGGCTGAAACAGGAATTCCAAAGAGGGGGCAAAGAGGGGAACAGGCTGTTCAGAAGGGGTCTGGGAACAGGAGAAAAGGTATGTGTTATTGGATGGTCCCATATTTGGGTCCCTTCAAACACGAAGCAGTATTGTCAGCAGAATGGATCGAAGGAGCTGCAGCCTCCTATGACTCAGGAAGATTCATAGCAGTGGTGCCTGGTGCAGGAGTGTTTATCAAAGGCAGGGGACAAGAGAAATCCCACGACTAGAGAGGATTCTGACGCAAGACCCCATTTTTCAGCTCTGCCCTCACTTACTCTGTTTTCCATATCTTAGGCACTAAGCTCTCTTAGTCAGCAAAGGAAGACTTTCCGAGTGTTTGGCACACTTTATCTGTTCTCCATGAAGAGGCTACGAAGGTCAAAGCCAAGTAGGAGCATGGAGTCACAGTCCTGGATTTTAGGGAAACTGACAGGAGAAAAGAAACGTCTGCAAGGTCACACAGACGATGGCAAAGTCAAGAATCACAACCTGGCCTCCCAGTCCTCAGTCTAGGATCGCTGAACTTGTTTTTTTTTTTTTATTTCAGTTCACTCTTTGCCTTCCAACTTGTGTTGATTTTTGAATCCATAAACAGAGATTCTACAACAAGGGGAGAGAGGAGGAAAGTCACACGTGAAGGATGGAAATGCAATTGCCTTTCCTGGTCTCTGTTTTCACCTCTCTAGCTCCCAGGATCTCCTACAAGAGACCATTTCACCGAAGGAATAGTGCTGAGCTGGATAATATTTAACTGGCAAAAAGGGGAGGCTTAAGACTGAACTTTTTCTCAGCACCCACAAGACAAAAAAAATGTGGCAACAAGGTAACATAGCAATTAACTATTTTATACTGTCAGTAATGACGTGCTTGATTCTCTCTGGCCAAGAACTTGGGCCACTTTGGGATTTTTTGTTTTAATCTTTAGTAATTCACACCCTATCCTAAATTTACAGCCCGAAGTCAGACTCTGTGCTTTGCACCTGGGTGTCAGAGTATTGATTTATTTAAGCAGAGTATTTATTTTCTCATGGGGTGAGGGGCTTTACTCTCTGTCAGCCTCGGGACCAGCAGCCCCCACCACACACACACACACACACACACACCACACACGCACACACACGCACGCACACACACACACACACACACACACACGCACGCACACGCACGCACACGCACGCACGGAGGGAGGCCCTGCTCAGCCTCCACCTGTCTGGCTACCTAGCTGTCAGACTTCCCCCATCCCAGCTGTAGCTCTGCACTGACTCACAGCAGACTGGAAGCACAGTGGAGCCATTCCAACAGGCCCTGCAGTCACTCTACTCACACTCAGGGCTCTGGTCCCAGGGAGGGCCTAGCACTGGGTGAGGCACTTCAGATATCAGCCAGGAAGGAGGAGCTGGGAGCTAAGAGAGGGGGAGTGGAATGGTCTGTCCCAGAAGAGTTTGCAGTCAGAAGCAGAGGAAATTCTTACTGCCTTTCTTTCTCCCCTAATTAGGAGGAGTGAAAGCTCAGTTCTTCTGGGGATTGTAGGGCAGGGATGTAATCAAGGTGAAGTCAGGCTTACCGTTTTGCTCACTGGGCTCCCTGTGGATTTCCACAAAGACAAGCTAGCACATTCACCCTAAGGGGTGGGGGTGCCACACATTACACCCCAATTATCCCATTATTTTGAAAGTCCATGAATGTGGTCTTGTGTGGGTGCAAAGGTGGCATAACCTACTGGAGATCTGCGTGTGTTTGCAACTTCTCTGCCAGGGACAAATAACTCTCCTTGTTAAACACTCACACCCTGTAAGATCTGGGTGAATTGACCTCATTAGTATGATTGTTTATAATAATCACGACAACAATTATAACATGTTCTCTATTGTGAGACGATGACAGTCCTCACCTTCAGTAGAAACGCAGCTCTGAAGCTTCGCTGGACTTAGGATGAATCTGCTAGAGCCCTCCTGTGGCAGGGCTCTGGATTTCTGCTAGCTGAAGGTTAAGAGGGCATGAGGCCCAGGACTTCCCACTTCCTGGAATACCAGGAATAACTCCTTCTTCTGCATCACAATTTCTTACCTGACTGTGGGCAAAGTAGAAAAAAAATATGTATGTCAGACACCTGGTTCCGCATATAGCCATCCCATGCTACTTATTAACCATGGAGTATTGCTCAAATTTTTTCTTTCTTCCTTCCTTCCTTCCTTCCTTCCTTTCTTTCTTTTTTTTTTTTTCTTTTGACAAGGTCTCACATAGCCCAGGCTGACCTCAAACTCGCTGTTTAATTAAGGATGACCTTGATTTTCTGATCTACCTGCCTCCACTCCTAGAGTGTTAGGGTTATAGGTGTACACCGCTATGCTGGTCTATGCAGTACTGAGGATTGAAAGCAGGGCTTCATGTGTGCTAGGTAGGCACTCGTACCAGATAAATTCCATGTTTTGGCTGCCTGATTTCTGTTCTGCACTTGTAAGGTGGGGTGGTATGGCTCAGCCCTTGGGATTAGAGATCTAAGACTCTAAGCAATAGAATGGTACTGGGAGACTATGCATGGTGATGTCCTGTAGCCAGGACAACTGAAAGGATGATATCCTTTGGAATGAAGAAGCCTGGACAAAATGACCACTTCCTGTTGGCAGAGGCGTGTTCACTGCCTCTGAGAGTCATGCACGTTGCCCCAGCTCCAGGGTCACAACGGGACTGTGTCACCACTAAGCAATTTGTAGTATGCTGCTCATAGACCCCATTTAAGTGATCAGCCTCCTGAAAGAGCCAGAGCTGTTCCTGCAACTAACACGAACCAGGAAGCTTCTCTTTCAGAAACCCTGTGAGTTTCTTTTTTTTCTTGCTGCTACTGCGGAATCAGGAAGACCTCTCTTAAAGGAGCCACAGCACCCCTGCTCACCGTCAGCAAACAGAACCCATCTGAAAAAAAAAAGTCATCTACCAAGAAACTGCACTTAACTCTGTTCTTTTGTGCCTAGAATTCCTTTCCAAACTATCTCAAGTTTTATGTGGATATAGTGGGCACACATTGGCCTGCCAATCTGTAGTTAGTCTGGCAATGGGGCTGTGAGCATGACTCGCAGAGCTGCCACTGAATGGACCTCTGCCATGTTGAACTGGACGGAATCAAAAGGCAAAGCAGCCTTAGTCCTAGCCATGCCACTTAGCATTTTAAGAAGCACTCCTGTGCAGATTAGGATTTCAGATATATAATAGGACAGATTCAGACATAAAAGACCTCTAAATAGATCACAGTGTGTTTTTTAAAATGTATGTAGGCTTGGGAGAGAGAAGAAAAACAGTATAGAGAGTTATAAAAAGAAGTAAATAGTTTAAAAAAAACAAAGTCTTTAAAGAAACAGAGTATAGACAGTCATAGATTAAAGAAGTAAAGAAAAATAAGCCACATAAAGATGGAATATACACAGAGAGAGTCTAGATTATGTATGTTATTGTGTTTTCTTTAAATTTTTGACTACAGAGATATATTTCATTATATGTACTGTTAAGCTAAATCATTATATATATATATATATATAAGGTATATATTTATATATATATAAAAGGTATCTTGACTTCAAAATTTGGGTCTAAGGATATATTACTTTGGAAAAGAGGTACTGCTTTTGTTTCTACAGAAGATGAGAACCTGTGGATTCCTTCAGAACTAATGTGGTTCAATGGGACAAGACCCCCTGAAAGGTCTCCATAAACTCCTAAAATTACTTTGCCCAACACAAAGCAGGAAGCACTTTGGAGAGAACTATGCCCAAATTCCCTAAATGATTGTTTATAAATGTTTGCTTACATTTAAAGGGGGATATAATATAGAGATGGATACTTTACATTGGTATGGATCTTGGTCTACTGATACGAATTTAAAGTCAATTTTGTTATATGTATATTTCTGCTCTTGATTAAGGTATTGTGTTTGTGCAGCTCATTTTAAAATGTAATGCATAGTTAAGAAACACAGATTGATAGTCATCTATAATAATCAAACTTAATTATGTTAATTAGGTCTTCTAGATATGCAAAGATATATAGAAATATATTTCAGTTAGTTATTCTTCAAGCCTTTCAAAGATTAACAGAATATGGCATTTAAATTGTTTTAAGCACTTAGGATTCTTCATGACAATGTGACTCATATGTTCCTGGCAGCACCAGTCTACTCCAAGAGGAAGATGGGCATTGAAAAAGCTCCTTATGGAGTCTGTTAGCCATTTGGGCAAGAAACTGCTCTTGCCTGGATTGCTTGATGAACTGGACATGCAGGATCCACAGAAAAATGACTGCTGAACTTGTCTAAAGGTGAGATGGTCTGTCGGGGTTCCTGCTTCATAAAAGAACTGTCAGACATTTTGCAGGACACAGAAGAAAGCATCTGATGAACTTTGCCATTACAAGGCAAAACAGATCTTCAAATTTCCTGCTTCATGGGAAAGTCTTCCAGATACTATGGGTATGTAGGCTGAAGATGGGTGCCCCAATGATACAGAAGAACTTTGGGTGACTGTCCAGGCAGTAAGATGTCTCCTGTCAATCCTAGAGTTATGTAAGTTGCTTACAATACACTTCCTGTTTATTTAGGTAATATTATATCCTTCTGCAGTCTTTGATGGAGTATAAGAATAGATTGCTATAGTTATAGTTTTCCTTAGTTATAATAAAAGAAAGTAGATATAAATATTGTAACTATAATTCTTGCTTGATAACTGTTTTGTTATATATAATTTTGCTATGTTAAAGTTAAAACCTTCCTTTTTCTTTAGACAGAAAAGGGGAGGCAATGTGGGATTCCCCACTGTATGCTGTGAATACTGTTGGTTAACAGAGAAGCTTCTTGGGCCTACTGCAGCACAGAACAGGGCAAGGCAGGAATTCCAAGCAGATAGGAGGGGAGAGTAGGTAAAGTGATAGAGACGCCATGTAGCTGCCACTGGAGACAGGTGCCGGACGCCAGATGGAACCTTACAGGTTAGCCACAACCACTTTGTGATACACAGATTAGTAGAAATGGGTTAATTTAAGATATAAGAGTTAGCCACGAATATGCCTAAGGTAATAGGCCAAGCAGTGTTTCAATTAATACAGTTTCTACGTGGTTATTTCAGGACCGGGCAGCTGGGAAATGAGCAAGCAGTCTTCATCAACAACTTCCTGTAGGATCTAAGTTTCCTGTCTCAAAGAAATCTCCTTCCTTGGCTTTGTCCTATGTAGCTTTCTCCTACCCCAGAGGTTTCTGAGGGGGTCTACCCATGAGATCCCTGGAACACAGTTCCCACCGACTGGTGACAATTGCTGCCGTCTGACATGGACTAGGCACCCAAGGAAGTGACCCTATAATATCCCAGTTGGTGAGGGAGCTGAGCAGGGAAGGACCCCAAAAGCGCAACTCAGTAAGTGTCACTCATGAGGGGCAGACCTTTGCCTCCTATGCAATCAAAACATGTTTGCCTAGGGGCACGACCTGTAATGACTGGCCAGAAGGGCTGTTCCAGCACAGACACACTTCTTGATTCCATAAGGGAAGGTGACTAGTGGGAAATCTCTTTGTTTGGTTACATTTCACTGGGAAGAATATTAGAAAAGGAGGAAACTAAGGCATCAGGGTGGAAGAAGGAAGACAGTGCAGGCAAGCATATGCCAAGGGACATTTTGGTGAGACAAGCTGTTTTCCACAGAAAACCAGGCAAGAGAATGAAGTCCATGGTAGCAGAAGGGAAGCAGAATTTCAGATTTCAAGACACCACCACGCAGTCAAACAACACTTCCCAGCGTGAGAAGTCCATTCACAGTCAGCATCTTGGTTGTTTTTACTGAATTCTTGTAAGACACACAGGGAAGGAATATTTCTACTTTATAAGTGAGGAAATGAAACAGGCACCAAGAGCATTATCCTGGGAATATTTGCCCGAACAAATAGAGTTTCTTGAGGGGGAAATCTTTTCAGAAAACAAACAGCAGAGCACAGGATCCTTCTCAGAGTCTGTGCCAGACACACAGCAGCAGAGTCCTAAGTCTTGACCCTCGCCTTCTATTGCCAAAGAGCAGGAGGCAGTCCCTCCTCCATTCTGCAGCCTCTGACCTGGCAGGTAGTCCCCGTGTCTTGTTGGGAGGTTCTAACTGAAGATGCCCAGGTGTACAGAGAATGCTCTGCTTTCAGAGTTGCACTTAGATGAATGGGGGAAAGGAGGGAAAGAGGTTGGGAAAGCAGATAAAATATACAGGGACATGAGCTCCACTCATGGAAGGTTTAGGGAATAAAAGAGAGAGAGAGAGAAAGCCCACTGTGTTTGATTTGGAACTTCAACAAGCTTGCTACTGTTTCAAGTGCACAGGAAAGTGAGATTTGCAAAGGGAGGGGAGGAGGGGGTAGGACAAAGTCTTTATGAATGGTGCTAAGAATCCAGAGCAGGTGCCCAATCCTGTGTTGCCCCTGGCCCTGGGCCCCATTGCCCAAGCAGAGGCCTTCCACTTGAGTGGCCCAGCAGCCTCTCACATCCATTCATGGGACTTGGCCTCTCAGATGGATGCCTTTGTTGCAAACAGTGTGTATGGGGCAGTGGGGGGTGGTGTGTGTGGAGGCTGCTACTTCTGCTATGGCTGCCTGACAATGTATGCAGGGTGAGAGTAAAGTGCAGCTTCCTGATATGAAAGGCCCACCCACAGGGGTACCATATTACTGCTGGCTTGGAAGCTGAGCCAGAGAAAAATGACACCCATCTCAGGGCAGAGATAGGTCAAATGGGAAGTGCCGTGTCTGGTTCAGTTCAGGCAGACAGAAGCAAGGCTGAAGACAATTGATGTGGTACCTAAACATCAACCATCAGGCAAGAGCCCACTCACTTTCTCCAAGGCCCACTAATCCCCGTCCCCACCCCACCTCAAGCCCCTTGATATATGCATACGCACGCTTCAGGCAGCAATCCCATGCTAAACATTGACACCACCCCCATCTTGCAAAGAAGCAGACTTAATGTAGAAAGCCTGCCAACGTGTGGCTGGCTTCCAGTACCAAAAATACCTCCTATGATCTAAGGGGCTACCAAACTGGCATCTATTTGTGCGGCTGAAGCTACTGCTGTGACAGAGAGGACTCCCTTGAGGATGGGCTAGTTGCCCATTTGGGGACCACGCTCCCCCAGCATACAGATTTGCCTGCTAGTGCCTTTCATAGGAATGCTGGTCCCTCCCTGAACACAGCTTCCTGTTCTCTCTTACTTCTCTTATCCTCTTGTCTATGTCAGCCATGTGGTCACAGAGAAAGAGGCCTGGGAAGAGGAACAGCAATGTAGCTGTGCATGACCTGTGCCAGGATAAGGTTTCAAGATCACTGTGTGGAGTGGTTGGGTAAGAACCCCTTGGAGCTTGCAACAATTTCCAAAGATGAGAACATGCTTTATCTGATGGATATTTGTTAAATGCCTGACACTTGCCTGAAACTGCATTGGACCATAGCTGTCCCCCTTGGTAGAAATAAGGGAACTGCCCAGTCCCCCAAAGTCTATGATTTGACATGTGCTGGGCAGGATGACAAGGAAACACCAGAAGGCCAGAAAGATACAAGAAAACAAGCCCTCAGAAAAGCAGCAGAGCATGGGGGTGTGGAGTCTGCTCATTATTGACACACTGAGAAATGGAATGCTACTCAGCCACTTAAAAAGAATAGAAGCATCTCGCTTGTGGCAGTCTATGCGTTCAGAGCACTTTACATCAAGTGAATGAAGCCAGGCACAGAAAGGCTCGTGCAAAGGCCTCATAGAAGTAGAAAGTCCTAAGGTGGCTGCCAGAAGCTAGGAGGAGAAAGGAGAGAAGGAGAAGGAGGAGTTGACTAGCCAAGTTATAGTTACAGCTAGCTAGGAAAGCTAAGCTACAGAGTCTATAGCACGGTATGGCCACTACAGTTAGTGATAATTTATTAAGTGTCGCAAAATAAATAATAACTGTTTGAAGTGACAATAGGCTAATTACTCTAAACTGATCATGACATGTTACATATAGTGAAATATCACATTGTACCATATAAACATGTATAATTATTTTGTATCAACTAAAATTATAAGTGTTATATATGTAGGATAAGCAGTTCTACAGAAGAAAGGAAGACATGCAATAAAGTTGCTTTTGTTTTGTTTTTCAAGAAAGTGTTTCTCTGTGTAACAGCTCTGACTCTCCTTGAACAGGCTGACTTTGAACTCACAGACACCTGCTTCTGCCTTCTGAGTGATGGGATTAAAGGTGAGCGCCACCATGGTCGGACAATAAAGTTGCTTTTAATAAACACCTAGTGGTCAAATGGATGATGGTCAAGATAGGCGAGCTCAGCCCTTTGAAGACTTGAGGCTGTGGCTGTTATTGTCACCTGTAAAAACCAGGAACCTAAAGTAATTATCTTAATTCTTTTTTAATTGAATTTTTTCATACAAAGTATATTCTGATCATGATTTCCCCTTCCTCAATTCCTGTTAGATCCTTCCCAACTCCCCACCCACCCAACTTCATACTCTCTCTCTCTCCTTCTCTCTCTCACTAGAAAACAAAAAGAAGACAAAGTCCAGAATTTAAAAAACAAACAAACCAAGAAACACACACACACAAGCACACGCAACAAACAAAATCCATTAAAACATAAAATAGAAGACATGATATACAAGCAAAAGACCAGTAAGACAAAAAAATCATGAGTTCGTTTTGTGTTGGCCATCTACTGCTGGACATGGGGCCATATGGGAAATATCTGTGAGACTCCATTGGAGAAATCTAACTTTTCCTTTGCAAGTGGGTGTCAATTAGAGATAACTTTTTAAGAGTAGGGATGGGCGTGTGTGTTTACTTTCCCCTCTCCATGTTAGGACCCCATCTGCCTTGGACCTGTGCAGGCCCTGTGCATGCTCCCACAGTCTGTGAGTTAACACGTGTCCATGTCCTGTTGTGTCTGGAAGACGCTGCTTCTTTGGTGTTATCCATTCTCCCTGACTCTTGCAATCTTTCTGCCTTCTCTTCTGCACCCTGAGCCCTGAGGAGAGGGGTTGATGAAAACATCTCATTTAGGGTTGTGTTCCAAGATTTCTCGCTCTCTGCACACTGTCTAGTTGTAGGTCTCAGTGTTAGTTCCCATCTACTGCAAGAGGAAGCTTCTCTTATGATAGCTGAAGGAGGCACTGATGATCTATGAGTATAACATTAGGAGTAATTTTATTACTGTGTTCCTTGAGCAGAACAACAATATTTGGTTTTCACATAGACCCATGGTCTATCTTGTCTCAGATTCTTAACCACCAGAGTAGTGTCAGGCATGGGTTCTATTAATTATCTTAATTCTTAAAGTGTAACTATGTGCTTAACTAATGTTGTGCAATAGTTTGCTCCAAGATAAAAAGCATTCCATCCTGCAGGAAACTCCTTAAGAAGGAAGGTAAGTAAACAAATCAAAATAGCTTCAGGAAGTCCCTGAAAGTGACCAGATTCACTAGGTCCCTCCCTGCCAGAGTAAGCAGGAGAAGCTGAGAGCCTGCCTCAGATGGAAGGAAGCTGAACGGCAAAAAAGACTCTGAGGCCAAACCAGCTGCCTGGAAGAAGCAAAAACCAGCCCAATTGCCTAGTCACTTGGAAAGGACACTCTCCAACCTGTTGAGCTGCCTGCAGGCAGTGCTGAGCTTCCCAGTTTTGTGAGCTGTCAGCTGTCACCAATGTTGGGGGAGACCTTGGTGATGCAGCTGTCTTTGAGTCATTTCTGCTCCAGTACATAGTCCCTTTCCCATATTCCTGTAAGTAACCCCAATAAAATTCATTGGTTGACCATACTTTGGTCTGCCATGGGATCCCTATGGGGTGTGTTGCATTTCCCCAGGAAAAGTATGGTCACACAACTAAGGATACTATCAGTTCTTCAAACACCATCCCATCTGGTTTTAATGTCCCAGCTCCCTGGAGATTTCAAGTTGGAAGCCCATCTTATAGATGGGAAACTGAGGCCTAGGGAAGACAAGGGTCCTTCATCCAAGCACCACCTAGATCAGGCTTCTATACTTCTATAGGTGATCACACCCTATACTGGCTCAATTTCAGATGCTGCTCAGAGGCATTGTGGGAGTAGGGTGGCATCATGTCACCCAGCCTGCAGTGTGATTTGTCTGTAGGTGTTCTTTCTTCCACCCTCTCCCTTTCTTCATGACAGGCAGGGGAAGTGTGGGGAGTGGAGAGGAGTGTGTGTGGAGGAGTCACTTTCATTTAATGTGCTCTCATTCTCCATTTAAGGGTTTATTTCTGGATCACAGGGGGTGGGGACTTATATCTGAAATTATTTAAATTGTATTGTAATCATCTCAAGATGAGATTAAATTGAGGCACCAAGAAGAGACAAGAGATCAGACACCCCCATCCCCTGAACATACAGTTATATAGTACTTAGGTTAGAATTAAAGGGTCCTGATATTCAGCTGAGAGCCTCATCAGTTAGTTACCTCAGCCCTACTAAGGATGGTCTCACATGCAGCTGGTCAGACTGATACTCTTCTCATTAAATATATGCCAAAAATGTTCCAGAATCTGTGAGCATCTTCTTTTAATTTCCTTAACAAATTGTGCCTTAAACCTAGTGAACTTAGAAATAAGAGGGTAACCCAATTGTTTGGGTAGGGAGACAAGACCCACTTACCTACAGGCTTAAACAATAATATAGGAAGAATAAGTATAAGAATCGCCTGGAGAAAGTATTCCAGAGCCAGGCAGTGATGGCGCACGCCTTTAATCCCAGCACTCAGGAGGCAGAGGCAGGTGAATCTCTGTGATTTTGAGGCTAGCCTGGTCAAGAGCTAGTTCCAGAACAGGCACCAAAAAGTTACTAAGAGAAACCCTGTCTTGGAAAAAAAGAAAAGAAAAGAAATCACTTGGAGTACTGGAGCATCAACAAAAATAAATGCTACATAAATTCAAAGGACAAAATAGATGTGCATTGTGGAATTCAGATTCTTTGTGGCTGCAATGGACAAAGTCAGCTATATCCATTGATAGTGGACACACATTTAAGCCAATTAATTAATTGAAGAGCTTTTAAATGAGCTAACCAGATTTTCTTTTTTAAAGAATAGCTAATTGAGCCAGGCATGGTATGGTGAAACATACCATATGATTCCGGCATTTGAAAGGCAGAGGCAAGCAGATCTCTAAGTTAGAGGCCACTTTGGTCTACACAGTGAGTTCCAGGATAGCCGGAATACCAAAGGGGGGAAAAAAAACAAAACAAAAAACCAAAACACACACACCAAAAAAGCCCAAAAAACTAAACGAGTTCTATATTCCATAATCCAGTGTCTCTGGGATAGTTGATGAGACTTATTTCCTTTCTCTTTCTTTTTTAAGGCCCTGCTGAGAATTTTCAGCCAACAAAACAGTTGGTTTCAGAGGCAATGATCCCACGTTCCCTTTTCTTTTTATACTACTGAAAAGTGTGGCCACGAGAGGGCAGTAGGGGACGTTCGTCAGACACTTGGACGTGTTGAGTAAACTCTGCTCAGTCTCCGGCAAAAAGCTAGAAGACCCTGAGACCTTACTGGGGTCTAGCCTGCACAGGACGGGAAAAGCCACGGGAAAGTCATGGCCACCGGTGCAGATACACAGACCACGAGACAAGGAATCAAGACCGTGAGGGCGCCAAATCACCCAAGGATTGAAAATCCTCTCTTCTGAGGTTATTAAAGTTGTCTTAACCTCTTAGCCATCACCTTCTGTTTCCAGTACAAGGTGGGCTCGCGGATCTGGATAATGCAAACGGTCCTGCTCCTCTGGTCTCCACAGCACCTATTCGACTCAGGCCCTGCCCTACATCCCGGGTTCCCAGTGGAGCAGGAAACCGGAGACGCAAAGCCAGGCTCCTCTTCGCACTGTAGAAATAATAATTATCAACAACTTCAAACCTCTCTTGACAGCTCGCTGTCTTTCATGAATTTATAGGGAGGAGAATTTTGCTCCTCCGAAATCCGAGACCCCTTCTCAACCCCATCAGCAAGGCAGGTCCCTCCGAACTCACCCCTAGCTCACAGGTGAAGAGGGGGGTGGGTAGGCTGTACCCAGTGACAGGTGATGCCACGCGAGGGGCTGGGTTGCCCTCGTCACTCTGAACCCCTCCCGAGGCCGAGTCAGCCGACTCACCAGGCCAGGACCTGAGTCCCCAGACCCTGGTAGCACCTTTCTGGCCACTTGGCTACCCTACGGGGTCCGCTGAGCGAGGCGAACGCCCACAGAACAGTAGCTCAGTCGGGTTCTCGGGTGGACAGGCTGGGGGATTCGGTCTGCGCGGGCGGGGCGCGTGGGCGGGGAGGGGGTTAACACGGCCTCTATGATAATGAGCTGCGCGGTAATATAGGAGGCCGGCTGAGGGCGCCGCCGCCGGAGCCGAGCCGAGCGGCGCAGCGCGCAGCACTGTCCGCGCAGAGCTGAGCGGGGGCGGCGGGCGCAGCTGCTGGGATCCTTCAGCCGAGGACTAGCGATCCGATCCGGTGGACTCGGGAGCCGCGGAGCCGCGGGGAGCGTACGGGCCCGGTCGCAGACAGAGCTGGCAACCGTTCCCGGAGGAAATGGGGCCGAGCGGGCCGGGAGCAGAAGGGAAGGAAGCGCGGGATCGCTGATGTCAGAGCAGCCCGGAAAGTCGCGCCGGGAAAACCTGAAGACAGCCGGCTTTGCGCCTCCCCGGAGGGACCCTGCCGGACCTCACGCCCCTTCGCGTCCGGGTCCCTGCGCGCAGGCGACCGGGGTGAAGACGCGCGGTCCTCATCGAGGGCCACCCCAGGAATACAGGCAGGCGGCCGGCGCGGGCCGTGGATTTTAATGATCTTGGGTTCCATGTGGACCTGGCTGTCTGTCTGACTCGGGTTGGGCAGGGACTGGGCGCGCGCTGCCCTGGGCAGCGGCCAGCCGAGTCGGACGAAGCGGAGACGCAAGGACAGACAGACACCGCCGAGCTGGGTAAGCGGAGCCCTCCGCCCTCTCCCTGAGCGCGCGCCCGCGGCGGCTTCTCCGGCGCAGCCTCCCCAGGTCCCCTTGGGGTCCCGGCCCCGGCCAAGGCTCGACTGTGGCGGCGAGTCTCCGAGCGTGATCCGCCACTTTCGCAGCTGCTGTCTCTTGCCTGGGCTTCCGGGCCATCGACTCCGGAGGCTCCGGTGGTTCCAGTGCTCCGTGGCGCGCTTGCAACGCGCACCTGCCGGCGGTCTGCAGTTCTGGGGAGCGCCCGGGCGGCGAGGTTGTCCCAGGGTTGGAGCCCAGAGAGGGCCTCGGTAGCATTAGCGAGATAGCCTAAGGCGACTGTGGCCGAAGGCCAGATGTGGGGGGGGCGTTCACCCGGCGCTGTAGTCCCGGGTGGCCGCCGGCCGTTTCAGTGGTTCAGTGGACTGGGAATTGGGAAGGAGAAGGCATCGTTTGCGCGGGTTCCGGGAAGCCCAGAGAGCGGTTTGGAAGCACTGTGGTTAAATGTCCCTGCCCCCATCCCCCGTGGCATAGTGCCCAGCTGGGGCCCGGCCCCCATGGTTTGAAGTGGGAGTTTGTCCAGAGTCCAAGAGGCTCCTTAAAGCTCATTTCCCTCTGTTTACTCTTTTTTGCCCCACCCCAAGAAGTGATATGGTCCTAGAAAATTCGAGCTTCTTTCACTCACAGGTAGTCTTCATAAATGTTCATCTTGATCTAAACGGTCAAAGAGTCAAATGAAACTGTTATTCTAGGGACCTCAAAAATATCCACCTGTTTAACATGACCCTTGCCCTAGGAAGAGCTACCTCTGCAAACAGCTCAGACAGAGAGATAAGAGGGAGAGGAAGCTGTGGGTAAACTTGGGATACCAAGGCAGTCACCACGGTCTGGAAAGGAGAGCTCATAGCTGTTGAGGGCAAGAATGTTCAGTTCTCTAGCGAACTAAGACCATAGACAACATAGCTCCCTAGCCACCCGTATATGCACAGCAGACAGAGGTGCATGGGTTTGGGAAGTGAGGCTACTAGATGTCTCTGAAGGACCATCTGTGGAGGATTAGACATTTTGAGACACATCCATCCTTGCTGTGGACCAAGTCTGTATAGTTGACTATCTAGACTGGACCACAGGCAGGACTGGGCTGACCTCTTTCAACAGAGCTGGAGTCAGGTTCAGCTCTGTGCAATTCCATACAACAGAGGGCCAGTCATACCGAGCCTTTTTCAAGATCTTGAAACTTCACTCTTCCCTCTGGGCCAGCTCTGAATGTTGGGGCCTTCCAGTGCAGTATCCCCAGAAGAGCTCAGCCCTAACTGGAGGAATTCAGCTGATCCTAATTGAAATGCACAACTTTCTGTGCAATCACCCCAGAAAGCTCCTAGAGTTGCTAGCAGCCCTCTATCCTCTGACCTCCAGGCAGGAAGATAGAAGAATTCATTAACTTCTCCTCTCCTCACAGAGCATCCTTAGAAGTAATTACCTGTGATCTCTGCTGGGGGTCCTAGGGGTGGAAAATTGAAAGAGGGCAGGGAACCAAGGAAGCAGAGTGGAATCTGTCCCATACCCCAGGAGGTTGTTTTCCTGTCTGTCTTCTACCTGTCATCATCTCCCTTAGTGCTATGCCCCCAGCCATCTCACAACTTGCCTCTGCTGTCAGTAGCTAGTATTACCTAAAGAACCTGTCTCCTCTTTCTCACAGTTAATCCTGTCCAGAAACCTGCTGATAAAGGGGGACTATGAAGACTGATTGCCCTCTCTGGTCCCTTTCTTTCCTCAGAAAACTGCATTAGGATGGGGTCAAATAGTCTTGAAAAGCAACTAAAAGGACTTGACTTTTGACCGATGTACAGGGGAGACTGCTACAGAGCTGCAAGTCCTCAAGTGACAAGGTCTTAAAGGTTTCCACTACCCAGGTACTACAACCTGGTGAAGAAGTCTCAGCTGCACCCTTTTCATTGGCAGGGCATAGGGACAGGGAACCCTCACAGCCTGGATCCAAGCAGGGGTGAAGAGTCGCTGACCTTTTGGCCTAAGTCTAAAGGAAGAGTAGACAGTGATATCATAGGACTATCGCTCTAGGCCATCCCAAAGCTGCTGGTCCCTATCAGAGCAGCTCTGAACGTCGTCTCCGCGTCTCCAGGCTGCTAACGAAAGATTGCCCTCCAACACTCTTGACCAAGAGAAGTTGCAGATGTGGTAGATGTTTAAGCTTAGCATCTGCTTTGCAGGAGTTCTGTGCTCAAAATAAGGTTAGGAAGCCTCAAAGAACAATCTCTGCTAGGTGCCTCTCCCAGGCCTATTACAAATACTCCTGATTATTCAGCTAATCTTTATTTCATGGGCATGTTACAAGGAGGCACAGGAGCAGGAAGAGAAGCCAGTGACAAGCTTAAATACACAGGACAGCAGCTGGCAGGAGCTTTAAGCTTGCCAGCGCAAGAATCCCAAAATATTTGTGGTGCTGGAGTCCTCACGGTTTGAGGAGCTTTATGGTTTCTGTTCCACCTTGCTTCCTATGATTGCCTCTGAAAGACACAGGATTTGGTGTGGGGGAGGCAGTTCCTGTTTCCAGGCCCCTCTCCCCAGCTGTCTTCCTGCATTGCTACACAGCTGTCTCTGCACAGAGAGACTAGGGTACAATATACTTCTGTCCATCATGGCAAATGGAGAGGCAAGGAGCACAGAGCCAACCCCCCCTCCCAGCCCTATGCAGATCATAAAGAGACGGGAGCATTGTGTTACAGTCTGTTAGCTACAATAATTCAGGGCTGCCCACAGGGAAGCAAGAGAAGCAGGCTTCGAGGTGCTGGATGGAGTTTTTACAGCTCATATGTACAGCACCCCAACACCACCCCTTCCTCCAGTGCTACCCCTCCCCCTATGCTGTCTGTTATCAATTCATTCTATGTGAGTGTTCTGTTTCTCCCCTTCACATATGCTCAGTTCAAACAATGATGAATGGAACTGATTCCCTTATGGGAAACAGTTTTTTCACATAGTTACAAAGATTTCATGCCTGATTAGAGTAAATGAGGGGTGGGTGTGCCATCCCCTGCTTTTTTTTTTGTCATTTCTAAAGGTGAACCCCCATGGAGACAAAAAAAAAGGCAGTTCTTCCCGGGGTCAAACAGCTGGTCCCAAGGCGCCTGTGGGGAATGGCTGATCTGAAGGGGCCACCCTCTCTCCTCTGCTCAGCCCTTAGCCTCTTTTGGGCTCTGCTCCCTGGCATCTGGGCATATGGAACCTCTATGCAACTTTACATTGCTCCAATCTTGAACTGGAGAGCAGAAATAGAGGTGAGAATATTCTTTGTTGGAGATCAAGGTCCCTATGGAGTTTGAGTATAAGGTGAGAGAGAGAAGAGAGGGTGCTAAGGAAAGAGCTTACAACTGAGCTCTTCCAGAAAGTTCCCTGCTTCAGCAGTTGGTTAACCATTAACCTGACTTGGTCTGGCCTTGTCCCTCATCTGGGTGGCAGGATATCTCTGGGAAGCCGTGAGAATGAGCAGATGTTCTCCAGTGGTCTTCTCTTCCCCCAGCAAAACGGTTGGTGTTACTCCTCCCTGCTGTCTTCCCTTGACATACATAGTACCTGACCACCAGCTCATCCTTCCCTTCTTCAAGCTCCCCTCTCCTTTACCTGTCTGTTTGCCCAGGCTTTGCAACCTGTTCACTTGGCAGGGTGCAGCCAGAGACTAAGGAGCGGGCAAGGGTTGGGAGAACTGGTAAGGGGGACTGGCTTCACACAGGACTCCAGACAGTTTGGGTACAGATAGCTTTGGAAGTATAGATCAACCCATTAGGCCAGAGTTTGCTTGGAAATGGGGTAGCAGGGGTTGGAGGAGGAAATTCCGACAAAGCCTCTTGTTCTTCCTACTGAAAGCCTGGTTCACTAGAGACTCTGAATGCCTCTGACTTGTGGTACTGTTTTAGATATCTGAGATTAAGCCATTTGGTAGGAGGTCTTTCCAAAGTGCTTGACCCATCAGAACTGCCTTGCTGAAAGCCAGAGAAAAGCAGGAGGAGGATGGAGCATCAAGCTCAAGACACAGGCGTGGAGGCTCACGTGCGGTGATAATAGAAGTCAGGATGTAGACAGGGTCTCAGATAAACAGAGAGACGGCAGACAGGGGGAAGCTAAAGATAGAGACTGACCGTGTACTGAGGTGGGAGAGCCAGCAACTGAGTGCTTCAATGGACTCATGAGGCTCTGGGCTCCCGCAAGGTGAAGTAACAGGTGATCTCCACTAGAGGGAACTCTCGAAAACCACACTTGTCCTGAAACAAGGGCTTTTGTGTCTTTGGGGGGTGGGGGCTATATTAGAAACTCCGAGCCATCACTACCCAGAGACCACAGATGGCAGAGAGCAGAACTGGAGCTTTTCACCTCTGGCACAGAGGGGTGAGGTCAGGGGAGGGAAAAAGCCAAGGAGTAAGGTGTGTGTGGCGGGTGGGGGGGGCATTAAGCAGCGTTTACCAGGCTTGCAGGGGAAGCTAGCCCCACAGGAGGTGTGTGTGTGTGTGTGTGTGTGTGTGTGTGTGTCTGTCTGTCTGTCTGTCTGTCTAAGTGTAACTATAAAAGGCCAGCCCCTCAGGACTTATCTGGGCATAGGAGGCTAAGAGAGGCTTGGACCCATACAGTTCATATCTGAGTAGCCAGGGAAGAGATGTATGCTCAAATCAGCAGGCAATCCAGTCCCAGCTGCCTCACCAAGAGATTCTTTCCTTTTTTTTTTTTTTTATCAGCAAGTAAAGTTTTGGCCCACCCCCAAGTCCCTGCCACAGGCCTGCCCTTCTTCTCACTCCCTAATGTGGATTTCCAGCCAGTCTCAGCAGCGGCAACACAGCTCTGGAGGAGACTTTTTTTAAAAAGACCTTTCAGGAACTAAATGCATGTCAACGTTGTATCACTGACTTAATCTTTGTCTTCATATTCTCCCTGGGAGCCTGTCTCTGAATTCTAATTCCCCCTTTCATTTCAAAAGAGGACAATATTGAGAGGGAACATGCACAAAGCTCAGAGGCTTCTCTCATCCACTGCGATAATAAGTGTGCAACAGGGGATGGAAAATATTGAAGTTTGGGGATGGGCAGGGAACCAGAGATCAGTGTCTCCTCAGATCTAATACCATTCCCTGATATTTAATCTCAGCTTCCCTCTGGCTTAAACTTACCTAGGGTCAAGAGGGGAGGACAGAGGAAAGAAAGAAGCTAAATAAGATAAATGTGTTGTGTTATGAAAGTTTAATCCTGCTTTTCCTTGCTGAAATTACTTTCAGGATGAGAGAAAAGGCAGTAAGTTCAACCTGTCTTTCAGAACAGAAGTGGGGAGGGGCCCTGGGGCATAGACTGAATATATGGTAAATGACTGTATGACTGACTGTCTCCCCTCTATGACCCCCAACATCATGTGCACACACACACACACACACACACACACACAGAGGAGAGAGAGAAAGAGCCCTACAACCCTCAGAGGCTCTGCGAGCATTGAGCATCGTGCTATCCGGCAGACCTACCTCTGCCCTTCTCCGCCCTTCATGAGGACTTAGACTCACAGACTTTCTGTCTTGTGTTTAGACAGCCTACCTTGCAGCTTTGGCTTCTCCTTTGGGTGTTAAGAGAACATTACTTGAGTCATTGAGCTACTGTTTCTGCCCCTTATGGTAAACCACACAGACACTGGAAGCAGGAATCGGAATCCATTCAGGTTTAAATAGATAGAGATCGATCACTTGTGCACTGCCAAGAATGTGGTAACTCACAGCTCAAGGATAGAAGAGCAAAAACTTCTATCCCCGAGGAAGAGTTTCCCCTTCCTTCAGAGTTTACACCCTGTGTCATTCACTGCATGGTAGATTCCTGGGAGAACTAGTTGGTGCCTGAAAACTCCAGGGTCCTATTAAGAGGGGCCATCTGACTACCTCTTAGTATCATCCCTACACCTTACCCCTCTCCCATGGGTTTTAGGCTAGCAGCACTGGAGTTGTTTCCTATGAATCCGTTCCCCAGAACCGTTTGCCCAGAGCAAAGTCTGGAGAGGTTTTCCTGCTGCATTCCTTCCCAATATCCTACCTAGAGCCAGAGGCATGAACACTAGTTTGGTTTACCAGGAAATGTCACTGTTCATCCCTATTTCAATCTGAGTGTCTAGAATCTTATCTGAGATGAAGGTTAAGGAGGGCCAGCAGAGGGAGATTAACAGGAACAGATGTCAGCTCCCTCAAGGTCTCTCATCCCATCATGGGAAATAGAATTCTTCCTGAACCCTTTGCACTGAGGTGTCCCAGACTAGGAATAAGTCCTGGGCTTTATGAGACCTGAGAAGCCCTTGCAGCTATGCCCTGGAGCACCTGTGTGGGTATATGGATGGGTATGTTGAAGAGGGGCCTGCTAATTGTGAAGAACCTCTGAAGTTCAGGTCTTGAACTGGAGCTGGTACCTTGGCTTCTTAGTGTCAACCCAATATAGCTACTCTGCTGTGAAGTGTGAACTTGTGTGAGGCTCGCTCAGCGTGAATAAGGGCACTCCAGGAACAGCTCACACCCCTTGGAGAGCCACCAGGACAACTCTTCTGTGAGCATTCCAGGCACCTGACCTCTAAGCAGGAGACAGGCTGGGAAAAGGGGTAGGTTCAGGAAGGACTGGTAGAGAGCCCTTCCTGCCTGTGGAGACAGAGGACCAGCCTGCTGGCAAAGTAGCAAGGGGATGTTACAGCTTTGAAGTTGTTTCCTGCTTCTAAAAGTGAAAGGCCTCCACTGAGCTGGGTAAATATTACACTGGCCTCTGACCTCCCACCTTCCCTGCCTGTTCCCTATCTCCTCTTCCCCCTTCTAGCTTTTTGTCCCAAGGAACTAAAATACCTGAAGGAGAAGAACCTGGTTTCTGAACTCCCTAGACGACCAGTTCTCAGTAGAACCCAGACCCCTTCCGCATCTGGAGATAGGAGACCAACCCTGAGCCAGCAGGGCCCCACTCTGAATCCATGCTTCAAGTCTAAGTGCTGCTGTTTCTGAGAGACTCCATGTAGGATAGGATGGCCGACCCTCAGCCTCAAGCAGGAGCTTCCCAACTGGGTCTTTCACAGTCAGTGACAGAAACCTACAGCACCAGGACTTCTGTAGGCAACACCCCCAGGTTTATCCAGAAGAATGAAGTTCTTATCTGAGTGACCCAGGGTAGCAGTTCCAACTCAAACTCTTATAGAAAATATAAACCACATGTGTAACTGGAAAGCCAACAGGAGGCCTCACATAGAGGGTGTAAGGCCTACTAAGAGCCAGACAGATGGTTGGGAAGTGTGTGGTGCCACATACAGCTCCTGCCACATAAGGAAGAACAAAGGACTTCCCTTCACACTTACTGCACCCTTCCTGAGGGTTTCGCGCCTGTTGACCTTCTCCATAGCTCCATTTGTCCCCTGGTAGCAGGAGGGAGATGAGAGATTGCCTGACACTCTGGTGAGCTGGCTCCTCCCTTCTACCTAGCACCCCTGTCTCCCTCTGTGTTTGTGATAGGCTTTTTGTGATGTTCAAGAGCTTTCACTTGCCTGTGTTTTCAGATCTAGGCAGAGGAAGATGGTGTTAAAGGAGTTAGAAAAAAAAATGATTACTGCTGCCAACTGGAAAAGTTATTTTAAAAATCTAGAGCAGAATAAAACCTTAGACATTCTGAATTCATTCACACACACACACTATTTTCTCTGTATTTATCTGGAATTTTCTGAAAAGGCAAGATCTTACTTAAAGAAAATGTGTGTGCTTAAAGTATAAAGATCTGGATACTCAGTGGAATCTAGAAAGAGGAAAACCCGCCTTGGCAGTGAGGTCACAGGCCATTTTTATGGTTGGCATTTAAATATGAGAGTTGAGATTTGAATTCTGACTTTTCTGTGTTTGGGTTTTTGATACCTTCAACTCTTAGGAGTAGAGAAGGACACTGTCTTGGAGCTAGTCATTTGGCATTGTTCTGAGAGTCAGCCTCCAGAAGAGCAAGGGTAGATGCTTGACTGTGCTTAGGAGGTGCTGTCTAGGACAAGCACAATAGGAAAAGTGTTGGCGTGTGGGAGGGCACAGAGACTTGAGCCTAATCCTTGGCCTTTGCCCATCATTTGTAATGTCTTGCAGCACACCTGGGTAAAAGCATTACCTGTCTTCTCTTAGGCCCGTACGCTGTCCCATAGCCTAGCTGGGCAAGGGCCTCATTCTGTATTAGGATATAGAAAAGGGAAAGTGGCATTGAGAAGACATTCCTGCATGTTTGACATGACTATACAAAGGCCTACTTCAGGAAATGGGGACAGGCATAACATGATGCCTCAATTCTCTTTTCTGAGTATTTTTAATGAATTAAAATAAGCAGATGTGATGTGTAGAACACTTGGAAAGTGTTTCCTGAGGATTCGAAAATAACTTTAACCCAAGTTCAAATAACAGCAATGAAATCCAAGCCCAAACTGAGCTATTGATTGCCCTGTATCACACAGCAAGTCATTATTCACTGCACTCCAGTTGTCCCTGCCCACTAGACCTGCCTACGGAATCACTTCTCTCTCCAGCCTCTTGTTCCCATCCTGTACCCAGCGCCATCCTCAACTCTCTATCCCTGGGTTTGGCTAAGACACACAGCTCATGATGAGGCAGTATCCTCAGGAGACCTCACCACGCCTCTTTTCCTGCCCATCTGCTGGCCTTAAGCACACATCCACAGCTTCTACTGGCACTGCGCAGTATGGGGAGAGAGGCTCCCCCTCTTTTCAATAGCTCCAACCAGCTTTCCTCCATCCATCTCCAGTCTTGCTATTTGCACAGTCAATGGCTCTGGCAAGGCCAGGCGGCCTTTCCCTCCTGAGAGGCACTGTGGGCACGGTCTGTGTTTCGGTCTCTATAGACTCAGCATTCACAACTTGAAGAGGCTGAGACAATGACCCCAGCAGCTGCCCGCAGACTGCTGGCTGGGAGGCACAGGAATCTGCCTGCAGAGGAGCAAGAGGCAGGGAGTGTCAGGCCACCAAGGTTTTGCCCTCTGCACCTGTGGACTTTCCCAGGCAGCTGTGTCTGGCCCTTAGGGATAGGGATGGATGGGGGATATAATCTAGAGGTTCCGACCTCTGACTTCTGTTGCTACATATTCCCTACATTGTTGTCACAGTGTTCCCCTAGCTATGATGTGAAGCCTTGAAGGTAAAGGGTTAAGGGAAGTGGAGGCCCCTGACTGCTGGCTTGTGCCCTGGAAGGGCCCAACACATTGATCCAGGGAGAAATGAAAGCCTGGGCGAGGATCTATCCAGATGGGAGAAATGTACTTTACTTTCAGGGAGTTTGAACACGGTACTGCCTAATTCAAGTCTGATTGAACAAATGTTTATAGAGTATGTGCAATAGGCTGAAGATGATGGAAAGAAGGTAAAGTCGCCACTCCCATTCTTGCTGACTGTGTGGTAGGAAGAGACCAAGCACACCTATAGTCATTAAAGATATTGCGGGAAGATAAGAGAGATGTGAATCAGAGCCATCCAACCAGGAAGAGGCCATCCCTAGAGGACACGATCTGCATCCTTTGGAGAAACCAAGCTACAGTTAAAAAACGACCAGGTCTCCAGGAATGAGTTATTTTTAATGGATTATAAAATAAACAGATGTCATATGTAGACTATTTGGGAAATGTTTCTGAGTATTTGAAAGGTGGGACAGAAAGGCAGACTAGCTGTTTGCTGAGTTCCCCATCCACTTCTGGCCCTGCAAGCAGGAGCCTCTTGCTTTGCTGCTCAGTAAATTAACTGGACAAAAGGCTGTTGAGAATAACAGGGCAGTTTCAGCTCTGAACAACTGACCCCCAGCTACTGACCGTAATTCCCAAGTAAGTACAGTTCGTCTCACAACTTTGCCATCATAGCTGACTTCAGAGCAGGGTGCTAGGAAGGCTGGGCTAGGATTAACCCCAGTTTCCCCTGGAGCCAGAATTCTACTAATCATGTTAAAATTAGCACTCTCTCTACATGCAGGGGCAGAGCCGCTGAACTGAGGTTTGGTCAATTCTCAGCTAGCACAGGCTCTAACTTCTAATCATTGTCATAAACAAGACTGAAGCAGCTGCTCACTCCAGTCTATTATCAGCTTGGTTGGAGACAGAAATTTAAATGACAGTAAGATGCTTAGCAAAGAAAGGAAAGTCAGTGTTAAAAATAAAGAAAACAAGACAGCTTGTTTCATTGAAATGGAAGAGTTATTAAACAGCCTTGAATTAATCAGTGATCTGCCACATCCGGGGATTGAAGAGCAGGAGATGGGGTGGAGAGCTAGGAGAGGTGAGTGGGGAGAGAAGCCCCAAGGCAATAGGCAGGAGCTGTTACAGTTTAGCCTGGCTGCAGAGTCTTGGCCTTCAGAAAGGAGCTGGGTGCAGGTTTTCTGTCCACAGGGAAGGTCAGGCTGTGGAGGGGAATTTGGCACACTAGTCTCAGAGTGCATGCATTAGAGCATCTGGACTCTTTTCATTCACCAATACCCATGCAGTTGCTGGGGTTGTCTATAGGCCCCCAGCAACCCCAGCCTTCTTTCTCATCAGTTGGACCTGGGCAGGAGCCAAGTGGCATTTGATGGCTGGTCAGAAGTTCTCAGAGGTTCCCAAGAGTTCAACTCAGTGATAGCTTTTAAACCCAATCCTCATAACAAAGGATGGTAGCAAGATGGTACCCCAACTCTGGAAACAATATTGCCTACCCAGAACTGTAGGGTAACCGCTAAAGAAGGTAATCTCTTCTTAGAAATGCCAGTTGCTGGCACTCACTAGGAACTCCAGATATCAGGCAAACAGGATGGTACATGTAACTCTCAAAGCCCAGAGTCCAAGTCTTCCTTGCACACCTAGAACCTTAACCAAAATAGTTAACCTGAATTATCCCCATGTCTTATTACCTGTAGTGATGCTAAGGCCAGTGACCTTCACAGAATTGCATGAAGAGCATAAAAGTGGGGTGATATGCCTTAAGGAACAGCAATCGCTTTGCAAAATAGAGTTCCAAGGAGACATGGAACAACACATAAGAAGAAAGGTTTTCTGAAAGGGTTTGAATATGTCTGGGTGAGGGCTGACTTGCACACATGCATGGAGGGAGGGAAGAAGCATCCATGCACATGCATTGATTGCCTGGGAATAATGCACTGGATCTTGAGTCTGTCACTGCAGGGGCATTTTCTTTGCTATTTGACCCTGGTACATTCTTTCTCTTCACCCTTGGCTCCCCATCCCTCCAACTACCTCCTGGCTGTTTACCCTTTTCCAGGCTTCTCTTTCACACCCCATTCATCATCCTGGGCTGATTCTCCTAGTCCTCACTGGGGAGTTCTTTTCATCCCTTACAACCCTTAGTCCTCCCAGGCTCTAGACTTTGATATGTCTGTCTGGAAACGATAAGACCTCAAAGGTATTCAGAGTATGTTTCTCTGCTCCCTCACCGATGCCGCTGCAGGTAGTGAAGGATCCTCCAGGTTGGGTACCTGTGTGTTTTGGCACAGATGAGAGCCTAAAACAGAGAGACTTCTGCCAGGAATTCCACCCACCCCTTCATTTCCACTAATCACTTTTACCTAGCTTCGTGTTACCTCCTCTGCTGAGTGTGTGAATGTGAACCTGTCTGCTATCTAAGACGGGATGCTTGGCAGTATCTGTTCTGCAAGAGCCAGAGTCTCAAAGGAAAAAGTAATGGGAACTGAAGGTGGGAAGGTGCAAGCTGTTCAATCAACTTCCTTGAGAAAGAGTTGGTTCCTATTCTAAGACTGGCTCTTGGTCAGAAAAAAGAAAGAAAGAAAAAAAAAACTTGGGGAGAGAGACTAGGGAGATAGGATGGAAGAGATATTTCTTTTATGTAATGAGTAAACCCTGTGTGGACTTTCTTCTCAGCACCCCCTCTGCCTCCTTTCCATCTTGACTCATTCAAAGGCCATGAGGACATAAAAGGGTGACCCAGACATGGTGCATGTAGAAGAGTGTCGGCGGAACAAACAGGATAGGACCTGCAGCACTGACTCAGTCCAAGAGGGCTGGGCCTCCAAATCAAAGTTCTAGTGATAGCCTCTCACCCAGTCTAGAACACGGCATCATGATCTTTGAGCAGCCACTGATGCCCATGGGATGGTGAGCAGTGTTCTTCAAAAACAGAAACAATAATAACTTGGAGTTGTAGAGTTTACAAAACACTTCATATCCTTGTCTCCTTGATTCTCACCATAACCCTCTTAGGTATCTTTTTTACAGAGAGGAAAGTAAGGTTCTCTTCCTCCAAAGGTTCAATAAAATGTGCAAGGTGACCCAGCTAGACGGAATAAGATTTGAGCACATCTGTCTCCAAAGACCATGTATTTTCTCTGCAGCAAGTACCACAGTGGGTTGCTGTAACTTCCTCACAGACATATTTTGTCCTGAACCTTGCTAGAGGACTTTTCCTTGACTATTCTGCTTTTGATCACTTTATGTGACCAACTTGCCACATTTTTATCAATATATGCTTCCTGTATTATTCTATGGTCTATAGTGTTAGAGTTCTTTTGCCAAGACTTTGTGTACAAGCATTATCCCTTCTTTCTCCTGTCTATTTTTTTTCCTCTTAACTAGTAAGTCTCTCCTGTAAGTTAAAGGTGAACAACAGCTGGAATCCTTTCTAAACTGCTCACTTACTTCTCCATGATCTCCAAATGATCAGTTATGGCAAATCTTTGAACCAAGCATGACAAATAGATCAAACCATTTCTCCAGGGAGATTATCAGGGATAGTGTCAGCTGGGAAAAACCCGAACAAATGTTCATTTTTCCTTCTCTCCACTGTTCAGGATCACACTGAAAGCATTTCTGAGTGAAGGACACTGTGCCTTCCCATGCTGCACAGCAGTCCAGTAAGTACGAAGGAGTTCTGCTCTCGAAGAATGTCTATCCCAGGATGTTGTCACACACAAAGGAGTCAGTACTGTACTTTGCTGGGTGTAGTAGTTGCTGAAACCAGAGTTTCCTATTGCCTTCAGATGAGTGGAAGGGCTGTGAAGGGTGGATAGGGTTTGGAGAGGTGCTGCAGAATGTGGAGAGAGGGGAAACTGAGCCAAGGGTCATAGGGATGCTGATAGGAGTGCAATCGCTCTCAGAGAGGTAGGTAGTAAAGGCTAGAGAGAGAGGGGGAAAAAAGAGCAGCCAGCGGGAAGGGCAGGAACCTGGGCATCCATGAGGATGCTTTCTGGGCAGCAATAGGGAGCTGTGCCAGGTATTTCCATAGTGAGTTCCTCACTTTGCCCATGTGCTTGGCAGCATGGGTCAAGGACTCTGAGAGACAGGACCCCTTGTAGGATGTTTGAGCCTGGGTCTTAGCTGCAGGTGGCTTTCAGTAGAGTCTACCACAGAGGAAGGTCTGAATGGTAATGATAGAACTATCATACAAATACTACCCAGGAGAAGGCAGTGCTGGTTTCCCAGGGGTTGAGGCCGCCCTTCTGGACTTTGGAGAGCCCTAGCTTCTGGCTGTGGATACCCTGAACAGCAGTGATGAGGGCCATTGTTTGTAACATAAAGATAGAGGCATTAGGGGTGGAACAAGCTCCTTTTCCCTGGAGCTCATCCAGCTTGAAGCCATCAGGGGCAGAAAGAATGGTCTGTGAAGAAGCAGAAAGTGCCTAGCCTGGTCCTCTGGTGGGACGAGGTGGGGGAGTAGCAACATTATCCTCTTAGAAGACAAGCTGTGGTGAACTTTGGGGGCATATCCTTGGGTCTTCTAGTCAGCAGGGAATGGGATGGAGGGTGAAGGATAGCCTGGGACTCTCTCTGGCTTTTTCTTTCCTGACCTTTTGTTTCTCCCTTCTCCTGCTGCTGTGGACTGAAATTATGTCACTCATTCTCTGAAAACATTATGTTTAATGGCAGCATAATATAGTATTAAGTAGAATAACTGCAATTTGTTTCATCCCTGAAAAGGGAAATTTTTAACCCCGCTTTTCTGCCCCATTTCATTCCTGCAAGAGATGAAGGCTTTTCCTATACAATAAAGAGGGGCAAGAAGAAAACTCTCTCACTCCCCACTAAAGCATATGGGGTTGCTCTGAACGGTGACTGCCTGTTCTCAAGCCTTTCACCACAGAACACTCCAGACTCTACCTAAGTGAGGCTAGCCCCACTCCAGCCCTGTCCCCTTCTTACAATAAATGACCACTTAGGGTAAATTTAAAGGGGACTGTGTAGTCTCAGATAAAATAGTCACCAAATTTTATTTAATGTTCGGGTGAGTTTTCCCCAGACTTAATGAAAAGAGAGTTTAGCTGGAAAGTAAATGTTAGAAATGTAGTCCATGTGGAATACTGGGGGAAACACCCTGGCCCTGTGAGGCTCCATCTTCCAGCTGAGGACACCATCAAGCTGCTCAGCTATGCTTCTTCATCTGCTAACTGTGGAGTATCCACCAACCAAAGATGACAAGATTCCCAGTAGTGCAGGAAACATAGCTGGTGACCATGGTCACTAATAAAGAATGGCAGCAGTGGCCAGTCTTTATTGGTCTTATTTCTATGATCAGCCTATTCATGGCCCTTTGGATTGGATGTCTCCTAACATGAATTTGACCTAGCAACAGCATCATCCCATGCTTATACTTTATTCCCTTTGGAAAAACTCTGGG
The DNA here is from genome assembly GCA_004026605.1 of Ondatra zibethicus. Taxonomy (NCBI): domain Eukaryota; kingdom Metazoa; phylum Chordata; class Mammalia; order Rodentia; family Cricetidae; genus Ondatra; species Ondatra zibethicus. The sequence continues at coordinate 40,557 of PVIU01010131.1, forward strand.
AATTTCTCTCCCTGTGCTTTAACCTAGTAATGGTTACCAGAGCATCAGCCGGCTGCTAAGATGGCTTCATTGGGGGCCTACTTAGGATCAAGGGGGCAGCAGACCACCTTTTCTGGTCCCCCTTACTCCAGGGGATAGATGTACCCCCAGGATCAGCTTCTATAGCCTCAGAACCTGCTAGTGTATCCTGATTCTTTTCATCCAGACAAGAGATAGCCAGAGCAAGACAGGCTTCTCCCTGTCCTTTCCCCAAAGGGGGTTGAAGAGGGCAGAACCCCATAAAGGGGAGTGGTAGGTGGCGTGGCAGGGAAGGCAGCTGCCTGAAATTGATTGCTCTTGTAGTTTAGTTAATACCATGTAGCTCTCTCAGCTCTGCCCTGGTGGCGACCTTTAGATAATAAAGGGAATTCTGGGAGATTTCTGACAGGCTCATGACATATGGAGCAGGTTTGCAAGGTCAGGCAGTGTATCTCCCTGCTCCTGGCCCCCGGTAATGAATCTTGTTTTGACTTTGCAAAGCTAGCCCAGCCAGTACCCCAGAAAGAAACAGAACCCACACCAGCCCCTCAAATAAGTGCACATCTTGGGACCCTTTGTAAGTCAGAGAGACAACTCCAAACTTTTATACCCTGAGTGAGGAAAGGACAAACAGTGGATGTTTAGCTAAGGCCCCAGGAGAGCTGGTGTGGTTTCCAGGGCTCAGCCAGAACCCTCAGAGAGACCTGGGAAAGAAAACATCAGAAAACCCTCCCTGGTGTGAAGGCCAGTGGTGCTGGGACAGGATCCACAGTGAGAAGGAAGTGAGTGGGAATGTGCAGCAACCATCCCTGGGAGTCACCATGTTCCATCATGTTCTGAGGCCTAGTAACAGCAGCGCTGTCTAGGAAGGAGTAGAAGATAGGAACAGGAGAGGCCCAAAGAGGAAAACCTACTCCAGCAAAAGCACAGATTAGCAAATCCTGGGCTTCATCTCATGCTCTGCAGCAGAGAGCAGTGGATCTTTTGTGTATTGCTTAGGGTAGGTAGGAAGCAGGGCATAGCTTACTGCCCTCAGATCTCCAGAACACCTGTTCAGCACTGTGTGTTTCTACATTTCCTTCTTGCCTCAATGGTGAACATGAGTCTCATTCTCTCTCTGTCTCTCTCTATATATATATATATATCTTACACACACACACACCTCATGCATGTTTGTGTAAGGGTGTTGGATCCCCTAGAACTGCAATTGCAGGCAGTTGTGAGGTGCCATGTGGGTGCTGGGAATTGAACCCTGACCTCTAGAACATCAGATAGTGCTCTTAACTGCTGAGTCATCTCATCAGCCCCTAACATTCCCCTTTTAATGGACATACTGGCTGTATTTATTGAAGCCCATCCTAATATCCTTCTATTGGCCTAGTTAGTGAAGTAGAGACCCTTTATTCAAATACATTTAGAAGTCTTTTATACATTCTGAAGTTTTTCGAGGTTAGAACCTCAACATGGGAATATTGACTGAAAAGACACAATTGAGTGTTAACCCATTATCCTATCCTTCTGGCTTGAACTGAGTCCCCATGATGTTGCCTGGTTATTCAGCCTCTCTCCAGTGTCAGGGAAGCACGTAGCTTGATGGAATACAGGGGCCTTTGAAAGACCAGAGCATAGGACACCATGCTAGGCAGACAGCCCATTGTTACTTCCTGCCTCACCTCTGGCTTTTTAAATGGAGACTAGATTTAGTTTAATCCCAACTCCACCTTTGAAAGTAAAGCTGAGGGTTCATCTTACTGTAGAGAAAGGGAAAGTCTGAGTTACTGTTACCCCAAATTGTCTAGAAATAGACAAGAGGAGCTACAGTACCACTCAGAGTACCTTCTTAGGGGATTTAAAGAAATCAGAGCCCTAACTTCCCCCTTCTCTCCCCTCTCCTCCCCTCCCCTCCCCTCTTCTCTCCTCTCCTTCCTTTCCTCCCTCTCCCCCTCTCCTCCTCTCCTCCTCTCCCCTCCCCTTCCCTCTCCTCTCCTCCCTTTCCCTTCCCTCTCCTCCCCTCCCCTTCCCTCTCCTCTCCTTCCCTTCCCTCTTCTCCCCTCCCCTCCCCTCCCTGCTCTGGGCCAGGGCTAGCCACTTAGCTTCGAATAACACTGGAGTCTCTGAGGAAAATGACATTCCTGTAATGAAGCACATGCAGCTGGTACAGCAGTGACATCTAAATTGTTCCTTTGGTCCTGTTATTTTCTATAGGAAATTCTCCCTCTTCCCTCCACCCTCCCCCTCTGCCTTTAAATCTTGTGCATAAAATACACTAATAGCAATCTTGGTGTCTCCATGTGAGTGACAGCTGAAATAAGAAAAAGACTAATCATACCTCCTGCAGCCCTGTCCCTAGGAGATTCATTGAGCCTTCTCCCCACCCCATCACATCCCCTCTCCCCCTCACCCGTCCTCCCTTTCTCCATGGTCTCTTCTCAATGAGAATCATGGCCATTTGAATAATAATATTATAGGCTCCATCAGGGTGACAGTAGGGGAAAAAATCAGCTCAAACCCATGATTATTCCTTCAATCTAATAATTATTTAAATACCAGATAACTTCTTTCAGTCTAATTGCGGCCTTTGAGCCATCCGTGTCCCCAGGGCCTTTGTGGTCACCCTCTTGCTCACCTTGTGCTACCAACATGTCTGGACCCGCTCTGAGGTTGGTGCTGGAATGTGAGCTTGGCCCACTATGAGGGAGGTCATCCTTCTATTCTTCCATTGCACTAATCCCATTGAGCCAAGGGAAGACTGGGTAGGATGTATATTGGAATCTCTGGTTTAGACATTTCTTCCTCCTGGATTTTAATTCACTGAAACTTGAAACCCAATGAGGCCTTCTGACATCACAGGTCCAACTAAACCCCTGCCTCTGGGTATCCCTTTCCAGCCCTCTGTGATCCTCTGCTTCAAAAATCTCCACAATCTCTTCTGCAGTCTATCTTAGGGAAGAGCTGTCTCCCTTAATATCCTACCTCAGCTGGGTGTGATGCACACTCCTTTGATCCCAGAGGCAGGCAGAACTCTGTGAGTTCAAGGCCACTCTGGTCTGATCTATGTAGTAAGTTCCAAAATAACCAGAGATATATAGAAAGACTCTGTCTCAAAAAAAAATCTTCCATCTCTTCTGCTGCAGCACTAACTCTGTTGGAAGAAGGAATTTTCTGTGCTGAGAATAAATGTGACCCAGCTGTGAAACTGTCTATAAGCTAAAGAGGTGGGGCACTGAGGACAGCAGAACTCCCAAGACAGAAACTAGACACCATTCCTGGGTATGACTTTTGCCAGGGCCTGACTAGGCTAGAGGAGAGCAGCGGAGGCTGTTATCCAGGACTGGGCAAGGATCGTTCTAATCATATCTTTTGAACTCTCTCCCCTTACATCCTGGGTTTCTTGGGATCTATCCCCAGCACCAGCTCTTGGTCCAAGCCAGCACCACATTCCCTTCTGCTTTGTGCTGGATCCAACACTGGAAGAAAACTCTGTCTCCTAGACAGCATAGCCTCCAGGTGAATAGAACCATCTCCCAAGAGCCACTTTCTACATCGAGGGAAGAAATATTAACTTTGTGTTACAAGGTAGTCTGTCCCTGACTGATTTTACATCTTTTGGAGAAGTAAATTCCTTTCTGTAGGGTTTGGGTTTTTTGGTTTTTGGTTTTTTTTTTTTTTTTTCATTTGAAAACAGTGGTAAGTGGCAGATTAGAGTAACTTTGAAATGTCCTTTAATGCCTACCCTGAAGCAAAGCTCTCAAAGTCCAGCTGACTATAAAAGTGACCTAGAGAGTGAACAAATTAGCCATGGAAGGAGGAGGATGAGGGAGTCCTTGGGCTGCCAGATGTGTCCTGCCCCACCTCCCATCTGACCCTCTGTGTCTTGCTGTGTATTCCATCCAGTGGAATTGGTCAACATGGTCATCACTACTGATGTGATGACAGAAAACATTGCAATGGTTCTGGAAGTGATGAAGGGCGTATTCTGTTAGCACTGTGATGGTGATGGGGATTACAGTGGTGATGGCGATGGGTATGGTGAGGATGGTAGAGCTCTATCAGCCCTGTGATGGTGATGGGGACTACAGTAGTGATGGCGATGGGTATGGTGAGGATGGTAGAGCTCTATCAGCCCTGTGATGGTGCTGGAGGTTACAGTGGAATATGATGGCCAAGCTGGGATGGCAGACTCTATCTGGGACGGTGGAGCTCTGTTAACACTGTGATGGCACTAGAGATGACATAACAATAACAGTGATGGGTGGTAGGGTATGGAAGGCCTAGCTCCTTTATTACCACATGATACTGGAGGTAACAGTGATGACAATGACAGGGACAGTTAAGCTTTATTAATATTGCAATGGTGCCGGAGGTAACTAGAGGTAACAGTGACTGTGAGAGCAAGGGTAGGTGGATAATGGAGCTCTGTCGGTGCTGCAATGGTACTGGAGGTGACAGGATGATGAAGAGAGCAGAACAGTTAAGTTCTGTCAATACTGTAGTAATGCTGGAAGCTCCAACAGGGATGGTGGAGATGGTGGTGCTCCTCATGAGTACTATGGCATGAGACCTAGCATTCACTCTGACTCTATCACAGAGCTCTATGCCATTCTAATTCCTTCCGCCACCACCTCCTCTGAGGTGACGGGGGTTAGTGACAACATGGAGGCATATGCACCTAGACCTCATGGGAAGGGCAACAATGGTGGGAGACAGGAATCCTGCATTGAGCTGAGCTGGAAATGCCTCACTTTCACTTCCTTCCTGGATTGCCACTGACGTTTATGCCAGCTGGTCAGAAAGGTATCAGATGCCTTAGGTGGCTGTCACCAGCACCTGCCTCCCTCTTGGTTCCTAATCGGGAAGATGGTGTCATCAGACCTGCAAATAAAATATTTAGTGGCGCTTGCTTTGCCCAGAAGCAAGTGTGAACTCTGCTTGGTGCCACAGTCTCCACGGGGAAGACGTTGAGGAGGCTCTGTGGGCGACTCAGAAGTCTAGGACAGTAGGTCCCCTGATTGAGAACTTGGGAAGGGAGAAGAAAACTGGTAGAAGAGACAAGCCCCAGAATATGACAGCTGACTTCTTGAACAGACACAGAGGATGTGATGGAAAGTGGGGCATTTTATTAAAAGAGAACCCCTGTTTGGCATTAGCAGAAAATCAGGGTTAAGGGAAAGTACTAACTGTACAGTGTCTGTTCTGAGACCAATCACATGGTAAAAGAAAGCAAGGAGCCGCAAATATCAGTTTGTGATAAAGATTGTGGCCTCCTGAGCACATGGCATGGTTGATGCTGCATTGAGGACTTGTAACAGTGATGTCGATCCTGCATGGCAGGACCCAGGACTAAGTCCATTTCAGGTAGATGGAGAGACAGCATCCCAGAATGGCCTTGTGCCCTGATCAGCTGCACACAGCTGAAGTTCTGCTTAAAGCCACATATCTGAGTCCTTCATCCCAGAGTTTAACCAACCATACCACACTGCTGCTTTTCACAGGCACAAGGTGGCTGCTTTCCTTACCCTGGGCTCATCTGGGTGGCCTGACCTTTGACAACCAAACCCTGCTTTAGAGCTATATCTTGGTTCCATCCATCTTGGCATATAAATTTGTGGCAGTCAAGATATCAAACCTTTCCATCCGTTACCACAGGAGACAGTGTCTTCTCTGGACCCCAGTGTTCAGTAGTAGCTGCTGGGGTGAGTAGCCCCTGGGCCTGAGGATGAATTTCCTGACTATTCAGTCACCAGGATCATGCAGTTAGAGGGGTACAAAGAAAACAGGCCTGCTTCAGAGATGTGCTGGAAAAGTCTGTCTGATCAGCTACACAGGCAGTACAGAAGGAACTCGGTGGCTGTTTAACCCAGACTCTAGGAACTGAAGGAGATGGGCCTCAAGGCATCATTTCATCTGGAAGGAGGAATCTTGCAGACTGGCTAGTTTTGACAGCTTAGGAAACAAACTCGGGGAAATGCTAGAACAGTGCACCCACTAGACAATTTGTGAGTGACAGACATTAGACCTGTTCTCCTGAACTCTCCGCACTTCTATCTGCGCTGTGACCACAGCCCTTCTCATCTTCAGCCCAGTTTCTCCACTCAGAATCCAGCTTTCAGCTGCCTCCCTGATGTCTTCAGAGAGGCTGTGTTGTGACTTGTGTTATAATATGACAGAGAAAACGAGCGTGGGTCTGTTCTTTTTCCCTGACACTTACCTTCCAAATAAGCTCTGCCACGGGGCCAGCGTGTCAAAGCTCCCCACATACTGTCCATTCATGGAAAAGGACAACATAAGCAAGAAGTCAGGGATTCCATGTCCCAGTAGAGCCCTTTATGATAACGTAGCGGGTACCCGTGGTGTGGCTGAGAATTTTCCCTACAGAACCACACTAACTTTCATGACAACCAGAGAGCTGGGTTCTGCCATTATCTCATTCTAACAAAAATGGAAATGGGACTTGATCAGTCTAATGTCCCAGATTTGTTCCGAAAGCCTCTTAACTCCTGAACTGTGTCAACGAGGAGGGAAGCTAGGTGGCTGACTGTGTCTTCAGATGCTGGTCTCTGCTCTCTGGACTCCTCCTTGTGTGCATGAGCTAGGCATGTATGTGGATGTGTGAGGTGGGAAGGCAGGAGCACACAGTGCATAAACTCAGTGCCACTGCGCTTCAGAGAGAATTTCTATGCTGCAAGCACCTACACCTTGCATGGTGACAGGTTGCCTCATCTTCAAAGCTTGTCTTGAATGGACAATCTGCTCTCATGTTACATCCTCTATCTGAAGCCACTTGTGGTAGCCCGGGAGACCACCTGTGGCCCTGTCTTCTAGAGAAGAGCATGCATGCAGTGTGACCTCCTGCAATTCCCCATTTAGCTGGAGAGTTTGAGGATTCTGTTATTTCCTTTCTGCAACTCCTCTTGAGGAATTCACGTCCTGCTACCGGCCTTAGGACATAGCTAAAAATAACCTGCTTTTCAAACTGCAATCTGGGTGAGTTGGGAGCCTGTGCTTGTGAGGCCGGAAGGGCTGTGTTAGAGTAGCTAAGGTCAGCCCCAGCCTCGCGCTGCCCTTCCTCTTTCCAAGGAAGCCTGGGACCTCATGAATCACCTCCAAGACACCCCTCAGAGCCCCCTTGGAGAAACGGAGTCAGGTTGGAACACTCTGGCACCATGCTGGCTGCAGACCTATGCTGCGAAGTGGAGGAGCAGGAAGGAGCATCTCTAAATATACAAGAAAAAACTGGGTGGGAGTGGTGTCAGATTCACTATAACCCAGTCCAGCCAGCCTGGGGAGTTGAGGGAACAGGCAGGCAGGCCTTTGCTAACCTACCTGGGAGCAAATTCTCTTCCTAGCTGGAGTGTTTCCATTCCTGTCGTCAGTGCACCCAGAGTTCTGTCAGTACTTGTCAACAAGGTTGTCCAGGCACTCTATTCGGCTTGAGAAAGGCTCTCTTAGCCAGTTGACTGCTGCCTCTTCTGGTGCAGCTTTCAAATGACTACTGTTCATCCTAAAAGTCAGGGACTGTCCAGGGATGGCTGGGCTTCCTGACCTCTGTCCCCTTGCCTGGGATCTCCCCTTGCTGGTCTTAGTGAGTGCCCTCGGGGGTCCTTTCTGCTTACTGGACAGCTTCTTGTAATGCTGACGAGATCAAAGCATTCAGGAGTGGAGGCTGAACTTGAAGCACTGTGATCAAGGCCCAAGGGCTAAACTCACAGATGATTGAATGGTCAGAATTCCCCAGCAGTGACCAGATAAAACTGACCCTCCAACTCCTCTTCCTCTTCTGCTGCCCAAGAATGCCTCACTAGAACTCCTGCCTCAGGTGATGCTACTGGGCTCCACCATGTATCCAGGCCTTTAGAGAGAAGACAGGCACTGTGGCCCTGCCCACGGAGAAAAGGGCTGAGGGGTTCCGAGAAGCCATGTATTCCTCTCTCATGAGGCAGTGGCTGTGTCTGTCTACAGAGGAATAGGCTCTACCATTTCAGGGGCTTTTCAGACTCTGGGATGGCAAGCTTAGGAATCCAGTCTTTTTAGAATAGCATACTTTCCATAAACCCCCTTTCCTCGGGGACAATGAGGGGCACCATTAGAGGTGACCAGCACTTCTCTTTCACTATGGATATCAGAGAATGAGAAGTCATACGATCCCAGGAGTCAAGGGAGTCTGAGATAAGGATAAATGTTACTGACGTATCATACTGGAGAAGGGGGTCCTAAAGTGAGTATGTGGGGAAGACATTTCTGTCCTGACATCGGCATTGACTGGTTGAGTGAACTCCAGTCTCTTAAACTCTCTGAGGGATAAAACCAATATCTTGAGAGGTTTGAAATGGAGATGCTTTATACAATGTAAATAAAACATACAAACAAAAGCATATTATACAGCATAATGACTAAAGACCAATGATAATGGGATTCCCTCAGCATCCCTCAGAGAGGAAAATATGTTAAAAATAGAAAAACTGAAATGTAGCAAAAGAGACTCATAGGGCCAGCTGGATTTGGGAATCCTGGTCAAGCAATACAGTTCTTGGAGAACTTACTTTTAGTCTGATCCCTTGCCTTGTGTTTTTCAGAACCATGTGAGAGCTGATCCAGAGAAGTGGAGTAGTACACAGAGGAGCTATCCCTCCAGCCTTGCCCCTCTCGGGATGGAGCAGAGGAGGTCCCAGCTGTGGACCATGCAGGCTGAGAACTTGTCGGTGGTACTGATCTCAGTGGCCTGGCTGCTGCTAGCTCGTGAAACCACAGGTATGCCTCAGTTCAGCACCTTCCACTCTGAGAACCGTGACTGGACTTTCAACCATTTGACTGTACACAGAAGAACAGGGGCCGTGTATGTGGGGGCCATCAACCGTGTCTACAAGTTGACAGGCAACCTCACAATCCAGGTGGCTCACAAGACAGGGCCAGAAGAAGACAACAAGGCCTGCTACCCACCCCTTATTGTACAGCCCTGCAGCGAGGTGCTCACGCTCACCAACAATGTTAACAAACTACTGATCATTGACTACTCCGAGAATCGCCTGCTTGCCTGTGGCAGTCTCTACCAGGGTGTTTGCAAGCTCCTGCGGCTGGACGACCTCTTCATCCTGGTGGAGCCATCCCACAAGAAGGAGCACTACTTGTCCAGCGTCAATAAGACCGGCACCATGTATGGGGTGATTGTGCGCTCTGAGGGGGAAGATGGCAAGCTTTTTATTGGCACTGCTGTGGATGGCAAGCAGGATTACTTCCCTACCTTGTCCAGCCGCAAGCTACCCCGTGACCCCGAGTCTTCAGCCATGCTAGACTATGAGCTCCACAGTGATTTTGTCTCCTCCCTCATCAAGATCCCCTCTGACACCCTAGCCCTGGTCTCCCACTTTGACATCTTCTATATCTATGGCTTTGCCAGCGGGGGTTTTGTCTACTTTCTCACTGTCCAGCCAGAGACCCCAGAGGGTGTGGCCATCAACTCAGCTGGAGACCTCTTCTATACCTCAAGAATCGTGCGTCTCTGCAAGGATGACCCCAAGTTCCACTCCTACGTGTCCCTGCCCTTTGGCTGCACACGTGCTGGGGTAGAATACCGCCTCCTGCAGGCAGCTTATCTCGCAAAGCCTGGGGAAGCTCTAGCTCAGGCCTTCAACATCAGCAGCGATGAGGATGTGCTATTTGCCATCTTCTCCAAAGGGCAGAAGCAGTACCACCACCCACCTGACGACTCTGCCCTCTGTGCCTTCCCCATTCGGGCCATCAACTTGCAGATCAAGGAGCGGTTGCAGTCCTGCTACCATGGAGAGGGCAACTTGGAGCTCAACTGGCTGCTGGGGAAGGATGTGCAGTGCACCAAGGCGGTAAGGGCCTTCGTGTGCTTTGTTCCTGATCCCTTCGTACCCTGTACCCTCAGCTTCTAGGCCAGCAAGGACCTGGGGCAAGAATGGGTTTTAGGCAACTAGGTGATGACTACAAATTGCAGAGTCTTGCCTACATTAGAGTCTTGAGATGAGTTTGCTGATTCATTAAATCAATACTAATACGTGCCTCTGTATGCTTACAGTGCAGCAGGTATTGCTTTTGGTGCTGCTAAGCCGCACGACTAAGCTGCATGCTCTTAGAGAGCTTACCTACTAGTGAGGCGAGACAAGCAAACACATAAAACAACCTAGCCCAATGTGGTGCTGCACACTTGTAATCTCAACACTTGGAAGGGTTGGAGGTAGGAGGATTAGGTGTTCAAAGTCATTCTTGCCTACGTAGTGAGTTCAATGCTAGCCCGGCTACATGAGACACTCAAGAAAATAATATGATACTGCCTGCCAAATGGTAAATTTTCTATAGAGGAAAATAAAAGAGCACAGAGCAATACTAGAGAATATCTACCATTGAGAGAGTAGTATTTGGAGCAGCGGCTAAGAGAGAGGAAAAGGGCATTCCAGAGAGAGGTAGCAAGTGTAAAAACCTTGGGTCATGCCTAAGCATAATATGAATATCAAGGAATCACAGCTTGATCCAAACATATGACAGAGGGTACCACAGCATACTTGTTAAGAATTTGAGCTTGAAATCTAATCAATTATATTAAAAAATCAGTTCTTCCACCTATATCCTGTGTGTCCTTGAGCAAGTTATGTGTGGTATCTGAGCTATAAGTTTTTCTTCTTTAAAATAGAAATAATATTATAGTTTTATTATGATGATCAGTTATTTATGAAAATAACACGCTTGGCACACACTAATCATTCAGTAAATGAGCAACTAGGATTACTACTGCTAATCCTAATAATGAAGGACTAGTTATTTGCCACTTATCTTTCTTTCATAAAGTGAGAAATCTGGACTCAGGTAATCTCTAGTTTGCTTTATAGCACTAAAGTTTTATGGACAAAGACCCCCTTCAAACAAGAGAAGTGGGGAGGAAATGTAAGGGTTAACCCCTTGCAACTTCCACCCTGGTTCCCACGGCCTTGTCAGGAGGAAACTGCTGATTCCTGCTTGCTTCTCAGCCAAAGTTGAAAGGAAGAGGCCACTATGCGCTGCTCCACTGGTGCTACAGAGAGACAAGACCTGACGAGTGACCGTGGGACGTCAGAGACACCGGTGATAGCTGGAAGGACAAGTGGCTATTCACAGTGGTTCTCAACCATCCTAATGCTGCGGCCTTTTAATGCAGTGCTTCATGTTGTGGTGACCCCCAACCATAAAATTATTTTGTTGCTAGTTCATAGTGGTAATTTTTCTACTGTTATGAATTGTAATAAAAATATCTGATATGTGACCCCCAGGGGTCTTGACCCACAGGTTGAGAATTACTGCCTTATAGGAAAAGACTTCCTCTTCTGGCATCTCCTGGCGCAATGTCATTTCAAACACCAAAACAGTTGGGTGTGCAAACTGCTGGTGTCCTCAGGATCCTATTATAGACCAAAGGATCTGAATTAGGGACTGGAGATGCTTTAGTGGGCTTTAAGAAATTTGAAGATCAAAGAGAAGCATTGGTCCTGAGCATGACTTTAATGTAGTCTGTGGACCAACACGTAACTCTCAGGTGAAAGATTGGCACATTGCTCCCACAAAAAATAGTATGAGGAAGGGACCCATCAATCACAAAATATCATTACACACGAAGGCTATTTTGAGCAGTTTAGTACACCCGATCTTCACAGGTAAAGCACTATTTGTCGTACCCTTTTGCAAATAGAAAGATAAAAGCTTAGAGAGTGTAAATAAACTGCTTAAATCTATATAATTGTGAACCAGGAAGCAGGGTCTGAATTCAGGGCATCTCACAGTTGCCAGCCAGGGCTTTTCACTTCTGTCATTGTATCTCAGAAACTGGCTTCGGTCACAACACTGTAGCTCTACCAGTCCCTGGACAAAGTGATAGAGAAAAACTGAAACCATGAAAACAATCGATAAAGAATTTTGACAATGAGCCGACTCTACTCTGTTATTTTATAGATGAGAAAACTGAGGCTCAGAGAGGGCATGTAGTAAGGGCTGGTGCAGCAAGGACGGGGCTAAAATAAAGATTACCTAACTCTTATTGAACAGCCACTGCTTACAGAACAAGGATGAATAAGAGAGGCAGCAAAGGTAGAGAGCAGTGGCTGGTAACTCCCTGCTTGGCACTGTCCGGTAACATGTTGGTAAATAGTAAGCAACTAACTCCATAAAACAGAGGAAGCAGGACAGCCCAAGTCGACAGTATTTGGCAATTCCTGTGCTGTAAACACTGCCAGACAGGCTGGCTTTAAGCAGGAGTGACATCACCGGATGTAGAGGTATACATAGACATCCCTCAGTGACCTAGCACTACTATACAATGGCTTTTTCCCTTCCAAGCTGTGGTGTAGATTCTGCCACCCAGAGTTGAAGGCCATTCTTACTCTAAAACTTGATGTCCTTTCTTACCAGTAGTAAGAGCGGCAGTTGTCCACAAGTACCAAGGTCCCAGAGACATGTCCTAGTTCCCCTCAGAGCCGAGGCAGAAACACAAGCTTGAGGAAAAGATAATGTGCTCTAACTTATTAACCAATTATTCAGAGGAAATGAAGCATCAGTTAACTCCTCCCTGATGAGGGTGAAAAGGCAAGGCTGAGGAGGCTTCTGTGCTGCCCACTGCTATGTCTTCTGTTTTCTGAGAAGCCCATTCCAGACCAAGTGGGAACAGCTCCCCCCAGCACTCAAGGTATTTTTTGGTCCAGAACCTGCAGCCTTTACTGCAAGATTTCGTGCTGGGCAGTTAGCTGGGGTGTCTTGGAGCACCCATCAAGATCCAGCCTCATGCCAGGTACTAAACATCCCCAATCCTTAAGAGTCATGCGGTTCCCTCCATTTTCCCCCCTCTCTACCCAGAGAGACATCTGGCTGGGCATGCTGTGGTCTTTTGAAACTTGAAAGCCCACCCCTAGTGACATACCTCCTCCAACAATGGCACACTTCCTAATTCTTCCTGAACAGTCTACCAACTGGGAACCACACATTTAAATATACGAGCCTGTGGAGGGACATTCTCATGGAAAGCACAACACCATCCATCTGATTCTCCGTTTGACAGTTCCAGAAGAGGATGCTGTGGTCACCAGTGGACTTAGCCTGAACACAGGGTGGGAATGAGTCTTCTCATTCTCTGTACAGCAAGTTTTCTCACTTATGCAAGGGAGCCTCCTTTCAAAGTGACACAGTTCCTCCTGGCCTACCATTAATCCCTTCAAAAGACTGATATAAGAAGACATCTCTTTGAACACCTATAATATACAGGAGATAATGCCATACAATGATAAAAGTCTTTTACATACATCGTTTCATTTAATCCTCTATAATTCTTTCCAAAGGTGGAGGCCATATCATACCAAATGAAGACTCAAATGTAGATTAAATTTTCCATCACAGCCTGGTAGTACAGGTCTGTAATCTCAGTTACTGGGGAGGCTAAGTCAGGAGGGTCACAAGTTCAAGCCCTGCCTGAGCAATTTAGTGAAATTTTGTCTCAAAATAAAAAGTAAAAAGAGGAGGGAGGAAGTAGCTTAGTGATAGAGCATTTGCCTAACATGCAAGAGGCCCCAGATTCAACCCCTAGAACTCCAAAGATAAATGAAGAAGAAATCCCAAAGCAAAAGACAGTATTCAATATTATCATGATACTTGCAATGAGTCCCCAGAATGGCAGGTAGTAGTGATAGTTTAGTGGCTTAAAATTCCTCATGCCTCTCTACAGCCCAAGAAACACTCACTAGCTTGCTCAAAGAACAAACAGGAAACCTCTAGGCCTGTGGAATCTTACAATGTTGCCTCTAGGCTGAATATCCTTTGAGAGAGCCCTGTTTAAAATAGACAGATCTTCACAGACTGACAAGGTCTAAGGGGGCATGAAAAGAACCAGAAGGTAAGTTCAGTCAGCTTTACAATCTGACTTTCCTGGCTGAAAGGTAAAAGGCAGACACATGATTCTGGGAGAGTGGAGATGGCTAGTCACTCACAATCTGGTCCCATGGGAGCCAAGATGTCATTGTGGGCCATTTGGCAATGAGCTTTGTCTCCAACACATTAGACCTTTGATCCCAGCCCTGACCCTCTGTGAGGTCTGGTATCCTCAGGCTGATAGCAATGGTTGTTGGGTGGTTTGAAGTGACCCTGCCATTCTTTCGCTGTGACTCACTCCAGTTCTCTCCTGTCCTTTCAGCCAGTCCCCATTGATGATAACTTCTGTGGCCTGGACATCAACCAACCTCTGGGAGGCTCCACTCCTGTGGAGGGACTGACCCTGTACACCACCAGCAGGGACCGCTTAACTTCTGTGGCTTCCTATGTTTACAATGGCTACGGTGTGGTTTTTGTGGGGACTAAGAGTGGCAAGCTGAAGAAGGTAAGAATCGGTGGCCTGAGTCTTCTGACACATTGAGTTCTCAGTTGAGGGACTCTTCTAGAAGACAGTGGTTAGTAGAGATTTAACAATAGGCAAATTCTTGTTTTTTATAAGGAAAGGGAATAGAATGGGGAGGGAGATAGGGATTTTGTGATTTAGCCTTAAGTTGTTTCCTCCAGCCTTCAGTCACTGAGTACCTAAAAAATACAAATGTATTTCATTGTTGTCTAATATTGAGGTATTGGGAAGGTACTTTGCCTAAAGAGAAAAACCACTCTTAATTCCCAAATCAAGTAGAACTTATTTTTTGTTGTTGCTGTTGTTGTTATCCACATCGTGAATTATATGCATTGCAACTCCTACCTGGAACCCAGCGGTTGGCTGTAAACCGAAAGAAGTTGGTTAGGACAGGTTTTGAGTCTTAAGAGCTGTAGTGGTGGATGCTGGCCTCAAGTTACATGATTGGTGCTTAGGTACAAGCCTGCTACCCATCCTTCCAGCAGTTGGAGACATTCCTCACTTTCTTACCCAAATCTCAGCAGCCAGGAGGAAGGAGATATCTTCCAGGCCTCCTTGGGTACCCCTACCAGCTGGAGGGAAAAGGCTGTCTGGGACTGGCAACAAGGGGGCCCTCTTGCAAGGGAGGCTGAAGCCAATAGCTTGTACCTACTTGTTGAGTGTTTAGGGTGTGGATAGGGAGCACAGTCTGGTTCATTATGTGGGATTATAACAGCTACATTCTTTCCGGTCCCAGCTAATCCCCTTTTCCCAAGCTTACTCTCCTGCCACCCCTCACTAGTCCTAGCACCTGTGGATCAAGGCACAGACAAGACTTTGCTGCACCTCATCCTTTGATGTTGACATTACCAAGCTCCTTCCTCCTAATCCATTTAGAGCCCTGGGAGGCTGTTGTTGAGGAATGTGGAAAAAGGAGCTGGAAGGGAGTCTGAGGAAGAATTTCCAGATTCTTCTTGTTCTGAGTTGTTGTAGAGAAGGTGGCAGAAGTTATGAGGAGATAGAGAAATTTGCAGATTTCTCTGGTCTTTGTCATTCCAAATCCCTTTGACCATTTCTTGGCTCTTGGGAAATGTTTCTGCTTGTTCCTGTCTTGCACCATTACTCTGCCCCACAGCTATGGGCTTGACTTGGCCTTAGCATGTGGAAGAGAGGATGATTGTGGTCATACCATTTGTTTGCATAAAGCTGGGGAAGGCAGGAGTCATTCCCTATAAGAAAATTGTTCCCTGAGAGAGGTGTTATTCCTTGAAGTTGGGAAGTGGTATATTCCACTGGTCACATCTTGACTTGAATGCCTGAGGCTGTCTACCTCCTTGCTCAGCAAGGCTCACCTCATCATATTGGGCATATTTGCCTGACACATGGGATTTGGGCAAGGGGGAGATTTGGAAAACCACCCAAACAATCCTCAGCAGGCTATGTGTACCATTCTTACACATCTCCCCATGAGGCTTCTATTACTAATCTGCCTGCCAAAGGAAGTACCTTTCTCTAAAATTGTATAGAGGTTATCTAAGGTGCAGCAAGAGCAGCATCTGGGCTGGTATCTGGCACTTTATCCATCTTTCTTTCATCTCCAGTTGCTGGTTCAGACTCTGTCTCCTTTACTATCTTGGAAGTTCTATTAAAGGTTGATCTAGTCATACTAATTCTCTTTAAGCCCATCACCAAAGTTTTATGTATAGGGTAAGCGTAACAAAGTAGAACCATCCTTGCAAGATAGGGCTGTCTTCTGAAAAGCTTTGACATCACCTAGCTACTACCCTCATTATTCCACAGGGAAAATAAAACTTAGAGAAGCAGAGTGACTGAGCCAGACAAAGAAGTATAAGGCTAGTTGTTTCTTGCCTTGACCCCCAAACTTGGCACTCTTTTTACTTTGAGAAGTAATGGTGGAACTGGGGGATGTAGGCTGAGAGTGATTTTCAGGTTCGGACTTGCTAGAGTTCAATCAAGGGCTAATGTCTCTGCTTACTCTGGCCTTAGACCTAAATTAAGAAATCAGTATTACTAGAGAAGGAGAATGGCCCAGCCAGAGGAACACCTGTATCTGCCGACCCTTAGTATTCATGCATCTTACACAGTACACATCTGGAATTGCTTGCATCTTTTCCCCCCTCTCTCTCTCTCTGTCTCTCTCTCTCTCTGTCTCTCTCTCTCTCTGTCTCTGTCTCTCTCTCTCTCTGTCTCTCTCTCTCTCTCACACACACACACACACACACACACACACACACACACACACGGCCCAAGTTCTCTGGGTCTCGTAGAAGCCCTAATAGACCAGTCACTGTGGAGGTAGCAGGTTCCAGGGCTGCCCACTTCCTGTCCTAACTTGCAAGTTGTCTGTCTTCTTACTGTGAGGTGCTGTTCCTTTGGCTATGAACTCATGATACCCCTCTTTTTTTCCCTCTGAACAGCTCACCCTTCCCTTCCACCCACACCCTTTTTTAGGTCCTGATATCCATACCTGCATCCTAGGGCCTCCTCCTTCCCAAGCCACCCATCCCCACCCTCTCCAGAGAGGAATTTATGGAATGTCCCCAGGAAATTCTAGCATGGACCAGGCCCCATAGCTCTTTCAACACAGGAAGGAAAATAAAGAAAAAATAGCTAGGAGTCAGGCAAGGGGAGGGAATCTGGGTGCGTCAGAGCTACTCACTTCTTCCCTGCCTGGCCAGGCGTCTCTCTGACGGTCCAGCCCTCATCTACAGAGGCTGGTAGGAACAGGATGTCCCTGAGTGGGGAAGTGAACTCACCAAAAGTGGCATAACCACAGTGTGATCTTGGGTGCTCGTGCACATAGAGAACCCAAAGACCAGGTGCTAACCCTTGTCTTCTGAGGCACCAACAGGTGGAAAGAATGGGAGAATAGGCCTGAGACCTCAAAGCCCAGATGCAGTACATTTAGGACTAAGAGTTGTGCTTTACACGATGTGGAAAGGTAGGCAAAGCCTCCCCACAGGGTACAACAGCTCAATCAAGGGATATGGGGTCAGTCTGCAAGGTCTCTTAAAGGAGGAAGAGTACTGGGTTACACTTTTAAAAGATGAATTAGAGCCTAGTATGGCTCTGAACCAAAGAGGAATGCAAGAAAAGAACTCAGGATTAGAGCCCAGTCAATTGTGTGGTAGTACATGCTTCAGCAAAATCAATTAGTCATCACCATAGAAGCAGAACAGCTTCCAGATCATGAGCAGCATTGACTCCACTTTATGAGAGAGATAATATCATAACAGAGCGTTAAGAAATCAAGTATGAAATAAACAAGGGCAGCAAGGATGTGGGAATCATGATATGTTAAACAGAGTTCTACAAGGCTGAAACCCCAAGAAAAAAAAGCAAATCATGTAGATAAAGACACTTCTCCAGATAATGCAATGTACTGAACACTTTTTATGTTCTAGATGCTATGTTAAGTCCTTTGCATCTACTAACTCATTGAACTCTGATGCAGCCACTCTGAGGTGAATGCTCTAATCCACTTCACTTTGCAGATGGTACATAAAAGCAAAGCATGGTAAAGAAATTTGTCCAGTTCATGGCTGGGGCCAGACTTGATTCTCACTTGTTGGCTTGCTTAGCCATCAACCTGTAGAAGAAGAGTTAGGCTTAGTCATTGTAGCTCCAGAGGTTGATATGTAGGAGTTGCTGTTGCAGAACTAGCTTTTGCCATATAACACAGGGAAGGACTTTTTATAACCAAACTGTCTTACTTTAGGGAATGAATACCAGAAGATGCATCCAGCAAGGGGTACTGTAGAATGACTAACTGATGTGGGATCCCCCTCTGTATGCTGTGAATATCACTGATTAATAATCTAACCCTAATTTTAGCCCTGTGTCCAGCTATAGAATCTCTCCCATGAAACCACTGCTATGGGAGACTCTGACTCCTTCAGTGGAACATGTATCTATATGGCAGTTTGAATGGCCCCTATAGGCTTATTCACTTGAATGCTTGATTCCTAGTTTGTAGACTGTTTAGGAAGGATTAGAAGGTGGCATTGTTAGACGTATATCACTGGGGATGGGCTTTGAGGTTTCAAAAGCCCATGCCAGGATTAGCCAGTCTCTCTCTCTCTCTGCCTCCACCATATGGATAAGATGTGAGCTCTCAGCTACTGTTCCATCATCCTGCCTCCTGACATGATCATGGACTAACCCTTTAAAACTGTAGGCAAACCACCAGTTAGGTGCTTTCTTTTATTAGTTGCCTTGATCATGGTGTCTCCTCACAGCAATAGGACAGTCACTAAGGCAATGTGACAAAGAAAAAGAGGCCACAGCAGAGAATGGAAACAAAGATAAGAAGGTCAGGGCACCTTAGATATGGACTTTGCAGTTCAAGCTGGTTGAGCCTGCCCTAAGCACGGCTGAATGTTTCTCAGGGTCAGGAAGAAATGTTGGGTATGGTCAGGGCAGGGCCTAGGTGGTGTGGGTGCCTGGGGCAAGACACAGGGGATGGGATGTATGGTGTCCTAGAGTCTGAACACTGTCCCGTGTTATGGCATCCTCCTCTTAGAGCATAAGGTAGGAATCCACAGGAAAGAGACAATGCCCAAACAGTTCAAGAGTGGTGGCAGGAACTGGACACTCATTTCAGATGTCTTTCTCATTCCAGGGAAGAGTGGAGCATGTAGTCCAAGCACAAGTTAATGGGGCACACAGAACCAGGGGCCGTGCTGAGCCAGGGAAGATAGAGTGTGTGGGGGGAGGAACTAGCTCAAGTTTCAGGGTGATGCTGCTCTGGTTCCTTCCCACCATTCACAGTGACTGGAATTCTACCCACTTGCCCACTCTACTGTCTCACGCAACACCACATGCCCTTGCTAAGGTGACACTCTGCTTCAGCCTCTAGTTTTTGGAAATGTAACCAGGAGTAAAATCTGCTGTTTCTCTGCCCCTCGCATCTTAGAAAACTTGCCTATTGCCTAATACTTGTGACATGTGCTCTACCCAGTCACCTCAGCCATTGAGGGCAATGCCTGCTACATACCCCAAGCTCTGGCCCAACTCCCAGAGAAAATACCTCACATTAGGTACTCTGTTAGCTGACCTCAGATGTACTGGGTTATGCTCTGCCAATTCCTATTTCAATAATTGGAGTAGAATTGGGTGCCAAGAGTGACTCTTATGGATGGGGCTTATTGCAGAGGACAGTTTTCATGATGGGTAGGTAGAGTCATTGGCTGGCAGTGGATGAGGAGTCACGGAAACAGAAAAGCTCCTACTGGGTTGCAGGAAGAGAATGCTTTCTGGATAGTGTTTGGAAGAGGGAATAGTGGTGCTCTGAGACATTAGCTGGAAAGGCAGGAGGGGACAGCACTTCCAGTGTTGCCTAGAGACCCTGGAATAGCACACACAGCCATCTGCCTCACCTGGATCTGATGGAAGCTTTGCAGTAGGCAAGTGCGGAGGCTCAGGCAACCACTGCTCCTCTAGCATCCCTTTGCTTTTTAATACTTGGGACATTTTTGCAAATTCACCGAGACTGTTCAAGCTCTAGGGAGGATCCTGGCCATTTAAAGTCACGTTTTGATAATTAGTTAACAGTAGCCACTGAAATTCCCAAGATTTTAAAAACGTAAACTGTTTCTGCTTTTTCCAAGGAATAGACCAAGGTAAGGTTTCTAGTCTCCAGCCTACCAGAAGCCCTGACATTCCTATCTTATCGTCTTGTAATCTCAAAATCGATTCCTTAAGCAAAGCCAGACACAACGTGAACTTCTTGTATTAGCATCTTGGGCCTTGAAGAGCTGATTAGGATTCCCTCCCAGGGCCCAGGGTTAGTGCACAGAGGATTGATAAAAGTAATATGTCCGAATTTATAAGCCCTTCTTCCCTCATGGCCATACTGACATTCACACAGACTTCCTTCCTAACACCGGAGTTCCTAGCCTATTACTTGGGGTGTGGGGTGATATGAAAAGCTGGGAAACATGACTTTCTTCCTTGCCAATCCCAGTGAACAAGAACAATAGCCTCAACGTGGAAATGATTCACTTCTCTCTCTGCATGAATCCTTGATCCTGTAAACAACCAGGAATAGGAGCTGGGGAAGCAGTTCCAGAAGCCCTAGTGGTTATCCTGAGACTAGAGACATCTAACGTGGTCTTCCCCAGGCATCCCAACAATGCAGTGATCTGGAGTGCTGGTGAGCCAGTGGATGCTCTCTGACCTCCCCAGAGCCTGCATCACAGAGGTGGGGTACTGGCTGGGGAGCTCATTGCCACCTCAGTGTATGAGACTGGCTCCTTGCCCAGACTCCTGCCACCAAACTCACTGTTTGTTTTGTTGTTTTATGGACCCCTTGGGCCCAGAGGACTGGTCTTCCCAAAGCTGGGAAAAGAGGCATTTGGTTGGCACAAAGAATAAGTCATAGTTACAGATACCCTCCCCGATATGTATATCCTGCTCAGCCATGACAGATGTAGACAGAGGGTCTCAGCTCTATCCAGAGTCCTAACAGGCCCCAGGTAAAGGGCTTCCAGTCTCCCAGAACCCTTCTGAAAACTGGAAGTTAAGAACTTTATTTTTTTTTTGTATCTTTTGTGCAGCTTGTACAGTTCAATCCCAGTGATTCCTGTTTGAGGCATAAAGCAGAGTGTTCTACAGGCTGTGAGTCCTTGCAATTGGGGACTTATTATAGAAAGGTTAAAAACCAGGGAACTGTGCCTTGAGGCAAAAGATTGGAGGTAATGATTCAAGCTCATAGCATTCAGGTGATCCAAATATGTTCTGTAGAATTTGCTACAGGCCCAAGGTACTAATGTGTAGAAGCCACATCCTCAGGAAAGTCCCCACCACATACATACATGTCTCTTAGGCAATTAGGTCTTGCCTACCTATGACAGGGACATGGACAAGTGTCTCTGTCAGAAGAGAGTTTCCAAAGACCAGCTGCTCCAGTCCTTCCCTTTGTGGTAGGATTAACGTACATAATGGAAATTCTGTCATTTCGTGCAATCTGGTTCTGAATACTACCTGGCAGCAATGTGATCTCTGAAGTGACCTCTCCTGTAAAGCGAAGGTGATTCTTACCCCTGCTCCATGAAATGATGTTACTGGAATAGCGTTTATTGAGTGATGTGGCTTGAATGAGAATTCTCCCTGCCTGCTGCCCCTAGGCTCATATATTTGAATGCTTGGTTCCTAGTTTGTGAAAACATTTGGGAAGGACTAGTAGAATTGGTCTTGTTGGAGGAGGTGTGTCACAGGCTTTGAGGTTTTAAAAGTTCGTGCCAGGCCAGGTCTCTGTCATCTCAGAAAGAGACTTTATCTTTCTCTTTATCTCTGACTCTGTCTCTGACTCTCTCCTCTGTCTGTCTCTTTATTTTCTCTCTCTGCCTTGTGCTTGTGTTTAAGATGTAAGCTCTCAGTTTACTGCTGCAGCACCATGCCTACCTGCTTCTTTCCATGTTCCCTACCATGATGATCATGAACTCTAACCCTCTGGAACTGTAAGCCCCAATAAATTCTTTCATATGCTGCCTTGGTCATGGTGTCCCATCACATCAATAGATGTGTCAGAAGCTAGGTAACATAGTGGTGACCAAAACTGTCAAAAGTATTCATCCTAATGGAGATTCCATCTTACTGTGGGAAGACAGACAAAAGCCAGAGATGATCATGAGCCCTAGCTTTCGTGGATGGTAAGTGCTAATGGAAAAATAAAGTCAAGGAAATGATTCACATGAAGCAAGGAGGGCAGAACTTGGCACACTCACAAAGCGTGCCCTTTTTCTTTTGTTTTGTAGAATAAGGTAACAACAACACTTTGGATATTTGTCATAAGGATTAAAAAGAGAGAATACAAAAATTTCTTAATAGTGATTGTTACAGAAGAGTCTTCTGTGACCGTGGGCACTTTTCAAATTCTATTTCTTCTCTGCTTCCCTGGGGTAGTGACACTATCAGATCAGGCTTCCTTTTAGTGACATGTTTGCAAGGTCAGATAGAGGAAGACACTCCTGTCCCCTACCCCCAGTCCTGAGTCATGGGAAAAAAATATTTGGAAGCCTGGCCCAGCTGAGCCCATCTAATCTAATCCCACTGGACTTTGGCATCCAGCTACATTAGTCACCAGTGAGAGCAAACAATATGTGCCGGCCCTCCCTAGGGCGGAGCTGCAGGAAGTGAGGTTCTATGCCTGTTGCTTTGCAGAATTAGCCAAACCAGCGCTGTTCTGTCTCGATGCATGCAACCAAGCCAACCACAATATTGTGGTGCCACACAGCTCTGCCCCATAGGAAGCAGTTTCTTCAACTGGAACACCATTGTCTGTCTTGCCAGATTGCTGGGGGCGTCTGAAGTGAAGGATGTAGAATATCTATCTGATACAGAGCCCTGTGTGGAGCTTAAAGGAGCTTAGTGAATGGCAGCTGTTGCCGCTGGCATCCTCACTGCTAGCGTTGCTTTAGTCACCCCTATAGTGTTACTGTTTTTCTTTCAGAGGTCTGAGTTCTCTTTGTTTCTATCATCATTTTCAGATGCTCAAGAATTGGGGCTGTTCTGTGCTCTGTTGCATGTGGTGATACTCCATACACTTCTGGTCATACAGCTAATCAAAGGAAGATGTGGACATTGGTGACAGGATTACAAACATTAGAGTTGAGACGAGCCCCACACATATTTAAGTAATTTGCATATCCAAGATGATCAAATGAAAAACTCCTGGCTTCTGGAATAGCTAGCTTTCTCTTTCCTTCCTGTTAGCATACCTTCTGTCCAGTGAGATGCAAGGCAGAGAGGATGACCGTGGAGTTCTGAACCTCCTAGTCTATCCCGATCCCGTCTCAGCCTTCAGAAAGTTCATTAGGCTTCAAGGTAGAAAAGAAGTTGAGGAACTGATGCCAGTGTGCCTCTCCTTTTGATTCCATCTCAAAGCCAGTGCTACTAGATGAGTATTGTCACTGTTCCTGGAAGGAGACATAGCGCCAGTGGGCTTTGTAACAAAATAGTTTGTCCCCTGCTTGAGTGTTCTGGGGTTTGTGAGCAGGCAACAGAGATAAGGGTGAGACTACAGAATTAGGACCTGTGGAGGGGTCAGGGCCCTCGAGGAGAAGGCTGACATTATCAAGCTATATCAGGAGCATTCTTATAACTGTAGATAGATTTTACAGCTAGAGGGGATTCTAAAACCAGGTCCAATCTAGAGATCTTAGACAGTGATATATAAATCATTCCATTTTCTGGAAAAGCTGGCCAGGCCTTGAAGATTTGGGTGGTCTACTCAAAACTCACACAAGCTCTTAGTAACGAAGAAATTCTGGAGTCTGGGTTTGGGTATATCATCTTTGGGCCCTTTTCTAAGTGAAAGAATCTCTTCCCTTACATTTAACATTAGATTAACTGCTGCTTCTCCCTAGAAAGCAAACATTTTTTTCTGAGACCAACCCAACTTTGGTCTGGGGATTATTCTCTCAGAGCAGGACCCACCTAGCCTTTGCCAGGCCTGACCATGTAGCCTGCCTTAGAGTGAGCTGCTGGTTTGACCCTTTATTCCAGGTGTCTGGAATTCTTACCAAAGCTTGTCCAGCAGGAAGGCTACTCAATCATCAAATGTCTGCCCCAGAGCTGAGAGGTTCTGACAAGTTATTGCAGTGAGACTCTTCATTAATACATGGTAGACCAGCAACTCTGTCTGTCTATTGTAAACTAGGCCCTTCCTGTACACTAAGCCCTGAGCTGAGTGTCTTTTCTTTGTTATGCTTCAGCAACTCCTATCAGGTACATATAAACAAACGGAGTAAGGTCCAACAAAGTTAATGACAGAGTTTGTTTTCTACAGAGTGGAAGCTTGGATTTGTATCCAGATCTCCATTAATCCAAATGTGGGCTTTTAACCACTGGATTTTACACTTTATTGACCTACTTTAAGAATCCGTTATTCCAGCTGCAGTTCTGTTGTATGACAAGAGTTTTCCCTTTTCCTGGGGAGAAACTACATGCATTTCTCACCTCAGAAATGGATCCCACGAGAGACCAAAGTATAGATACCACCAAAGTCCAACTTGATGAACCAATGAGTTTTCAGGGATTAGTTAGAGGAGTATGGGTGAGGAGTCACTTACAAGAACATAAGTAACTCAAAGAACTGCATTACCAAGGCCCACCCTAGCATGGGTGACAGTCCACAAAAACTGGGAAACCTGGAGCACACTGCACAGCCTGCAGGCAGCTCAACAGGTTGAAGAGCATGCTTTCTAAGTTACTCTGGTCTAAACCTCTTCCAGGCAGCTTTGCTGGTGAATCTCATAAGTTTCAGGGACTTACTAAAGCCATTTTGAGTTATTACCTTTTTACTTAAGAAGCTTCCCTGCAGGATAGGATGCTTCAAGCCCAGAGGAAACTATTACCCAGGCCCCGCCCCCTTACTTTTCATGGAGTTGCAAGAAGTGGAGGGGGCAGCCTAACACTTTGCATTCTGTAAAGCAAAGGTGCCCAGGAAACCAGGAACAGGGCAGCTGTCAGCTCAGCACACGCCGTCTTGTTTCACTCTCTTCAGGCCTCCTCCTTGGAGTCACAGTGGGTGGGGTGGCAGCCTTTTGTGCCACACACAGTCTCTAGCTGACTCCCCTTTCCCCAAGCATCACTATTTGCTCTGAGCTTTCTGAAGGGAACACAAAAGAGTGCTATTGACAAAGCCAAAGGCTGCTGGGTCCAGCAAGAGGCCTGGCCTGTTACCCATGCATCCCTCAGAGCCCCCGGATTCTTCTTCAGAGGCATTGTTTAGGATCCTTTATTTGCCACTCATACTCATTCAGAGATGGCTGGGCAGAGGTTTCAGTGCAGGTGAAGAGGACACTGAGAAATGGAGTCATTTTGATTTAGCAAATTGGAAGAGACATTAATGCAATAGTTAACAGAAGACCACTGACGAGGAGATGGACCCGAATGTTCAATTTCTGTCTATGGAGCTCACACAGTTCCATCAATATTGATGCCTGATGCCTTTGATTCTGACACTAATCATCGCTATGAATTAAATTTGTAGCCCTATAATTAGGATTGCTATTAATAGGGCCCTAAGCTAAGTACCACTGTGTCCTGTGTCTTTCTCGTGGTTGGAAATGGCATCCTTGGAACTATACAAATAGGGCACACCTGGGATTTGCCAGGAATGATGTGAAAATTATACATTCTATATTTGTATTAGGCCTTTATTGAAATGCCAGTGAGCAAAGATGAACCTGGAGGGGGAGCGATGCCACACAGTGCTCAGGTAGCAGTCAGGTGTCTTCTCTTGGAGTCCGAGGACTTTCCAGAGTAAACTGCACTGCTTATGACCAGACTTCAGCTCCCAGCAAGGTCTCCTCCTCAGTCTATCCTGACATCACCCATAGACTAGATGCTACTGTGGTCATTTCTTTCTCAGGCTTGAACATGGCTGAGAGAAGAGGAATGTTTTGTTTCATCAGAGGTGTGCTTATCTGGAAAATCATTAGCTATACCTTACTGATAGTCCCATCTGGGATCGCTTCCAAGTGGATGACTGGGACAGACTCCTCCACTCACAGCTGGTAACCCAACACCCCCATCTAGGGAGCTCCGTGAACACAGAGAACTTAGCTATCTCATACATCAAAAGGCCCCTTGGGCACAATGGTGGGTTTGAGGAGGGTGCTTGAAGCCCTGTTCTAGGTAAATTTGCAACATGTTGAGTCACTAGCGAGACTGGGCTTTTACTGAGAATTGCACAGTTCTACCCTAGAGACACTACAAGTCTCACTTGCCCTCCACCTAAGTACCCCTGTTGCTGTTATGCACAGGATCTTCTAACTTTTTCTGATAGCATCTGTGTGATGACCCTGTATCACCTACAATATTTATGTGCCCCAGTGACATAAGGGCTACATTAGCCTTGCTCTTTTGACCCTCAAACTGGAAATATTTTTTCCCAACCATCATTTATTGATTTTTTTTTCCTTTTGTACTTTTTAGTCACTGTGAGAAGACTATGGTTTGAATTCAAGCTCTTATTCTATTTGCTGAGAATGTGGCCTTGCCTAAGTTAGTTAACCTTCAGGAAACACAGAGTTGGGGGTTCGCCCCCTTAGAGAGACTGTCAGATCTTCACAGGCTATCTGTGAAGTTAAATGAACACCAAAGCTGCTAAGCACAGGTCTTGGCCTCCCTTTTCTTTCCTTTGCTTTCCATCCCTTTTGGAATGACGAACAAAAGGGGCCATTTCCCAGGTGACACCTGCACACTGCAACCCTCAGCACCTTCTTTCCACTCAAACACTGGACTGAGCAGGGGCTTCCTGTGCCAATACTGTTGTTTCTGCTGCTTTTCTTCTCAGCAGGGCCAGAGTCTTGGGTGAACTAAAGCCAACCCCAAGTTCAGAAGCATCCTTTTATTGATAAGACTTGGCATCCTTGAAACTTTACTCATGGAATGAGATTTCTGTTGAGTCATTGTTAAAATTGGTATTGTCGTGTTCCCCACTAAACATGAACCATTAATCAGTCCCTTTACTACTGAAAGTTGGCCTGGTGGTAGACAAGTCTTCAAGGACTTGAGAACATGGGTAAAAGTATGTGAGCATCAGCATAAATTGGACATTACTTCTAGTGTCCCCTAGCCTGCAGGATTTTGAGCACTTCCAATATCTAACACTCATACCCTACTACATGTCTACCAGTCTGTGTAAATACACACTTAAAAGCAAGTGTCTGCTAAGACAGCAAAGGGTGAGTAGCCAATGTTAGCACAGAACTTGGTCACTCCTCAATATAAAATCTCAGAACAGTATGTGTAGTTGAAGCCTTAAAACCTGTATTTTTATCATTTACCACACAAGTGATTTTCCCTTTATACAGGATGTTGAGCAGATAATTTCTGTCAGATAATTGTAGGAATAGCTGTCGGTTGGTCCCTTTAATGCTGGAAGTTGTCCTGGTGCAGGACAAGTCCACAGTTCCTATCATACGTGTTCCATCCTAAGTCTCACATAGCTCTACTCAGATTTTTTTTTATCTTACCACTTGCAAGGTCTTGGATATTACAGCCAGAACCCCCAAATCTGACTTATTCTAAATGATTGTATTAGGTACCCTAAAATCCCCCCTTTCCTCCAATCTTTACAGTAATCTAATTGTGGCTGCTGCAAAAGTTGTAAACTGTGGGCAGCTTCGGTCTTAGGCAGATTGGTGGTATCCCCAGAGGAA
The DNA here is from genome assembly GCA_004026605.1 of Ondatra zibethicus. Lineage (NCBI taxonomy): Eukaryota > Metazoa > Chordata > Mammalia > Rodentia > Cricetidae > Ondatra > Ondatra zibethicus. The sequence continues at coordinate 68,112 of PVIU01010131.1, forward strand.
TGACTACAGACAGAGAAATAGAGAAAAAACTTGCCCATCCTCCCACAACCATCAAATCATAGAAATAAAAAGGCTGTCTCCTTGGTGCCTCCCTGATATTTATGTCTGAGCTCAGCAGACACCCCTGGGTTGCAGCCAGTCTGTTTCGGCATTAGTCCATTACACTTTTTATGATGCATGTTACCCACCTCCCCTGCCTCACCCGGAACATTTTATGACTGTCCTTTTCATTTCTAGAAAGAACTCTGCAGAATGGCAGATGCCTGCATTTCCCCTACTCTTTGGGGAGCTATTCATGGCAGCCTGTCCCAGGCCATAAACAGCAGAAGATAAACCATAGCCACTGCCAGCCAAAGCCAAGTACCAGAAGGTCCAGAATGTGGTGAGGGAGGAGTTTGGTGATGTGTGGATCAGACAAACTGGGGGTCCATGCCTTTCACAAGAGATTCGGGACCACTGTAACAGTGTTAAATGATATCACCCTCCATGTCTTCACAAAGGCAGGAGGAAACATCTTCCACTTTGTTCATCCTGGTGTCCTGAAGCCTCCTGTCCTATACTTGTAATCAGAACTGGTGCAGCCTACAGTTAGGAAAGGAGAGCTTCCTTTGGAATTATCTACTCATTCAAGTGTCTATACAGACATGCTCTCTATACAGGCATGCCTCTCACCTCTTGTCCATGCTTCTACATGCTGGAGCAACTTCTTCCGAGTTTCTCTGCTCTTTCCCACCCTCTCTTTGCAGCATCCACACCGACTCCTTCCTCCTTCCATCTTCTTCTATTGCTCCTTCCAGCACTCCTCTCTTCCTCACAGCCAAGACCAAATCTTACCAGTCCATCACTACCTCTTCTGGACCATTAAAACACACCTTGGACTCTGGTGTTGTGGCAATGATATATATTTATCTCAGCTCTGGAGTGGCACCCATAAGTAAGTCACTTGTGACACTGTGAGATATAGCACCTAGGGCCAGCTTTGATCCATAAAAGACACCCCTAAAAGAAGAAAGCCAACTTATGAATGAATAATAAGAGATTTTAGATTCTCTCAAAATACATAGAAAAAAATGAGTGAGGAAGAGAAATGTGGGGGTGAGGGAGACCAGACCAAAGCCCTGGATAATTGGTGTATAGGATGAATTTTTTCCCATTGTCCCATCTTGATGACAAAGCTTCAGGGGGAGTGGAGGAGATAGTGTTCTTTCTCTTCTCCTTGTTTGTTTTAGACTCCACATCAAATGAAATATGTGGAGGAAACTGATGTGCATTTAAAACGTGTGTACACATCAGACTGCTGAAGATAGTAGCTATTATGCTTTGTGTATGTTTTTGTAGTAAACTGCTAAATTATTTATTGGGCGCTGAGCTTTAATCTCATAAACCTCCCTGCAGGTCCCCAGCGTTGGCAGCCTGAGCACTGCATAAAACCCGGGGCCACTCTGGCTACCTACTGCTCTCACTGGGCCTTCCCTCAGATAAGCTTATTAGCAGTCTACAGACCCGAGGAAGGCCCTTCTAGTCTGCCCTCACTGCAACTTGGAAATCAATTTGCATGTTGTAGCCAACCAGGGTCCAAACCTTCACACACAATCTTAGACCAAGTCAAAGGGTTTCAGTTCTTCCTAAGTTGAGGGAATGAAGTCCCAGTAGTCAAAGCAAATGACTCCCAAGACCAAAGCTATGTTTCATAAATGGTGACATGCCACTCCGTTCTTTTAAAATATTTTTAAAACTTTATTTATTTTGTGTACACCAATGTTTTGCCTGCATGTATATCTGTGTGGGGTATTAGATCTCTGGGAACTGGAGTTACAGATAGTTGTGAGCTGCCATGTGGATGCTGGGAATTGAACCCAGGTCCTCTAGAAGAACAGCCAGTGCTCTTAAGTGCGGAACCATCTCTTCAGCCCCATCCTTTTTTAATCTTAAGATTTGCCACCTTTAAATAAAAGATGACTCTTCTTTCTCTCCCTGGCTCCCAGGCCTGAGAGCACTAAACTGGACATGAGTTTCCTAGTCATGGTCTAAGGGCTAAGATAATGACAGTTCCCTTACCCTTTCAAGTTACACAGAGATCTCTCAGGTCCTTGTTTTGAACTCAGCTTGCAGTATTAATAACCCTGTGGGCTGTGACCTTATGGAAAAAGAAACTGGTCCAGAGTAGTCAGGTGACACTACCAGTGTTGGCAGGTACCAGAACTCTCTTCGCTATGGTCATCATCCAGATGTGTCAGCTCATGAACATGGGACCAGTATGGAAACTGAGACATAGATATTCTCTCATGTCTAGGTCCCCGGGGCAGTGCAAAACTAAGATCAACACCATGGCTCTTGAAGTAGAAATTTGACAGGGATGATGGTTGTGCTTTCATCTCTGAGTTTCCATTCTTTTTAAGGGGAAGCGGCAAGGCCAGTACTGTCAGAGTCTCATCACTAACTGTACTGAGTAGCTGGAACCTTCAGGAAGACCCAAGCAGAGCACAGCATAGTAGCAGAATACCCATTACTTTTAACTTTTATTTCAGAATTCAAGTGGCAATGATATAACAAAAAATGGTTTGCAAATATTTGTATATAAAATGTTTAGGATAAAGGCCTTGTTAATTTAATCAGATTCAAAGCTCTCTACGACCCCCAAATCTTTAAACACTGTGTTAGTAGTTATTGGACACTGTTTCTTTAAAGTGACCACTCTGTATTGCTGGTTTTATTGGCAACCTGATACAATAGGCTAGCGTCATCTGGATAGAGGAAACCATAATTGAGAAAATGCCCTCACCAGATTGGCCTGTGAGCCTGTGGTATATTCCTTGATAGATGATTGGTGTGGGAAGGCCCAAATCACTCTGGGTGGTTCCATCCCTGGCTTGTGCTCTCTCCTCAATTCCATCTTTCAGTCACAGTATCTTGTTTTTATCTGTTTTAAATATCAAGGGTAAAAATTTAATTTTAAAATATTTTTATTAATTCTGATAATTTCACAGTGTGTTTTGATCATGTTTATCCCTCTCCTCCAGTTCCTTCTAGATCTACTTTCACCCTTCCAATCCAACTTGGATCTCTCTCTCTTTCCCTTATTCCCATAGAGTCCAGTTTGTGTTGGCCAAGTACTCTTGGGTGAGGGGCTTGTCCTGGAGTATGGCAATATACCAGGGTTCATACCTTTAAAGAAAATTGACTCTCCCTCTCTAACAGTTATCAAATGACAATAGTACCTCAGCCAAGGGTGGAACTTTGTTCCCACATTCTGAGATTTTATCTAGCTTGGGCCTGTGCATATCTTGTGTATGCTGTCACAATCACTATGAATTCATATGTGCAACTTCCCTGTTGTGTCTTTGGAAAACATTGGGTTTTTTTTTTTTTAAGTTATCCACCTTCTCTAGCTCTTACATACTGACCAGTTGTAGGTCTCTATATTAATTGCCATTTACTCCTAGAAGCTTCTCTGCTGAGGGTTAAGAGATGCATTGCTTTATGGGTATAACAATAAGTCATCAGGAGTTGTTTTAATGCTATCTCTATTCAGCAGAATATTAGTACTAGATTCTCCCCTAGGGCTTGTGACCTATATAGCTATACCTTAACTTCAATGGCAGTATCAGGTATGAGTTTCATTTTTGAAGAGGGCCTTAAGTCCAATCAGAAAGTGGTTGGTTACTACCATAACATTTATGTCTCTATTGCACCAATGGACATATCTCACCAGGCAGGTTATTTTTTTTCCCATACATTGTTTTGTTTTATTTTTTCCATTCAAGAACATAATTAAAGAAATAAAATTTTTTTTCCTTTCTTCCCCTTCTCCCGGTCCCCTCCCACTACCCCCCACCCCTCCTCCCTCCCCCTTCTTCCTTGAAAGAGGGCATGGTGCCCTGCCCTGTTGGAAGTCCAAGGCCCACCCCCATCCCTCCTGG
>PVIU01010132.1:0-71922 GCA_004026605.1 Ondatra zibethicus
GGGGGGTAGTGGGAGGGGACAGGGAGAAGGGGAAGAAGGAAAAAAAATTATTTCTTTAATTATGTTCTTGAATGGAAAAAATAAAACAAAACAATGTATGGAAAAAAAAAAAAAAGAAGACTGAAAACCCAGTCCTGAGTGAGGTCAGCTAACAAGCAAAATGGCCAAATCAGGATGAGAAGCTCTCCTAGTTAGCTTTATCTTGTTGTGATAAAATGTCATGACCAAAAGCAACTTGTGGTGAGAGGAATGATTCAGCTTATAGATTATAGTTCATCATCAAGGGAGGCAAAGGCGGGAACACAAAGCAGTGAGCCAGAAGTAAGAAATGAAGCCTAAACCACAGAGGAGTATTGTTTCCTAGCTTGCTTCTGCTGTCTTGCTCACCTTACTTACTTTTACACCCCAGAGGGCAACACCCACAGTAGCCTAGGCCCTCCTACATCAAAACTTAGTAAGAAAATGCCCCACAGACATGAACACAGCCCAGTTTGATGCAAGTCACTCCTCAGCTGATATTCCCTTTCACCAGATGGCCCTAGCTTTGGATCAAGTTGACAACTGAAGCTAACTGACTGAAACCAAACTTCAAAACCTCCTGAAGGACAATTTTATTGTTACCTAATCACTCTCATGTCAATTAATGCTGCAGGAAGATTTAAGAAAAATAAGGGCTAATATTATAGGGACAAAATACACAGCACCCACTCATATGTTGGGGGAAAACTTTAAACAAATTCAATTATTTTATACAATGATTTGGTGCATGCATGTGCACACACAAATACACCAACTCACACACACGCACGCACACACAGACACCCTTGCATGGAGGCAGTCTTGAGGGGTAGGGTCTCCACCATGTGCTTCATGGTCTTTGCTATCAAATTCTGTTTGTCAGATGCAGAGGCAAGCAACTTTACAACTCCAGCCATCCTACTGACTCCAGATTTACTTTGCTTACTTTTCATTTATACTTAAAATATATTCTTTGAAAGTCTCATACCTTTATACAAGGTATTTTACAATGTTGGATACTTAAAAACCTTATTTTTAAAGTTCATGCATGCATACACTGTGTTTTAATCAGTGCACTTCCCTTTGTTCCCATCCAATTTCTCCCCTTTCATATCCTGTCCCTTTTTATTCCCAACTTCTTGGTTGTGCTCTCCATCCCCTCTCTCATTCCTATAAGATATTGAATGCTGGCTCTATGTACAGGAACAGAGGACCACCTGTTGGAGCAGAGGTACCTCTCAGGGCCACATCCCTGAAGAGATCTGTTGGCCAATACAGTCCCAGAAGCTGTGAGTTCATGTGTGAAACTTGGCTGTCATGTCTTATAAATGCTGATTTATTATAGTTATCTACTTCTTCTGGCTCTGACAATCTTTTCACTCCTCTTCTGTAATTATCCCTGAGCTATAGGTGACTGTGAATAGAGTAGTCTCACACTAGCTCAGAATTGAGTATAATAAAGGGTTCTTTATCTGAGGGGGACAGACTCATAGATCACAGTCTTCTGCATGAGCAAGGAACAGGAAGTGAATCCAGCAACCAAGAGAGAGTTGGCAGGTGTGCTAGTATGAATGCTTTTTGGTACCCGAGGCAACACCCAACCCAGTCCAGCATCTCAAAGGCCATTGGCTGAAGCAGATTCCCCAGCACCTCCCCCTTTTGTCTAAATAAGAGCATTCCAAACCCAATACAAAACTATATACAATAGGAACAGATATCAAGTATAAATATTAGATTTACAATGAGCAAAACAATATTAAGTAAGAAATATATGCCAAATGGTCCAATAATTATTCTATCCCAAGGAGTCTAAGTCTTATATTAGAAATGTCTTGGCTAAGTCATAAGAGGAAAATAACTATGATTATCTAGTCATTTCAACCCCATTAAAGACCTGAGAAGGGAGATAATATTACTTAGGTATGCAGGAAATGCAATCAAGCAGCTTCCAATATGTGCAATAAAAGAAAGAAATAACTGGCTACTTGGAAATCACCTGAAGTCTCATTTGCAACATTGGAGCAACCAACTTTGACTAAGGACTAGTGTAACTGACAGACCATTTTCAGGGGCAGGAAAATTTTCAAAACCATAGTACCCTGTTTTGGCAAGGTTTGGCAGTCTATTTTCTTGTGTCCTGCTTGTCCTGTCTACATACCATGCATTTTGTCTGTGGTCCAGACAGTTCTTGGTCCAATGGCCAGTTTTGCCAAGAAGAAAACAAACTCCAATTGGAATGTTTTCAGTGTTCAACTGATCTCGGGAATAGATCAGTGCTGCCAGTAGCAATCGTGTCTCATGTCAACAGAACCTTAAGTTATTTAAATGGTATATTCTATAGGTCTTTGAAGTGGTTGAAAATTACCTATCTAAGCAAAATACAATCTCTGTGTATCTAAAGAACCTGATTAGTCTAACTATAAGTTTGACAAACATGGATGATTATAGACCTATAAAACTTAATACCTGTATAGCTTAAAGATTAAGGCTTCATATCAGAATATTAAACAATCTCTAAACAACTGTGCAGCAAATGAGGACAATGACCTCATTTGTAAACAATGTATAAGTATTTTGATCAGAGATAGAAATATATAGTGCAGCCGGGTGGTGGTGGCACACATCTTTAATCCCAGCACTTGGGAGGCAGAGAAAGGCAGATCTCTGTGAGTTCAAGGCCAGCATGGTCTACAAGAGCTAGTTCCAGGACAGGCTCTAAAACTACAGTGAAACCCTGTCTTGAAAAGCCAAAAAAAAGTATAGTGCAATATGATAAATATATCCTAAAATTGTATCAATATACAAAATATCTTAAACAGAGGAAGAAACATGCATGCAAACAATATGACAAAGCAACTTTACATAGGTGTACAAATATTGTAAACAAAAATAGGAGCATATTCAATATAATAAGTATAATTTGAATTTGTATCAATATATAAGGATCTATACCAATGTAAATTGTCCATAAATAATATCTCATAAGTATTCACTCTATTACTATTATTTTATTATTACTCACTATTATTATTATTATTATTATTATTAGTGTGAATAAGCTTAAACTAATCTACCCTGCCCACCCTCATCCAGCATCTGAAAGGCCATTGGCTGAAGGAGGTTCCCCATCATTGAGCTGTACAAGGAGTGTGATATTGAAGTGTAAGGAGTGTGATATTGAAGTGTAAGGAGTATGATCCCTGGCAGGCAAATAAGGAAAGGGATCACAGATAGGTAATAAGGAAGGAAATCTTATGGTTTCTTCTTTACCCTCCTGACCTGAGGAAAAGACCCAGAAGTTGATACAATGGTCTGGGAACTTTCTCTACTGCCAGTAGTTTCTATAATGACTCTCTGCCTATAAACTAAACCAAGCAGGTCAGACAAGTTCAAGGCTGTTGAGGACACTTATCAGACTTGTGGACCTTTTAGCTTCTCTTTGTTTAAACTTACCAAACCTAAAGTAGAGGAAGAAGACCTTATTCTAGTCTAACAATGACCCTTAAATCTTGAGCCCTCCAGGAAAGGTGAGACTTCCTGAGCCCCTTATAGTTTGCAAAGGGACTTTTCTCTGATCCTTGCTCTGTGTAAGTTTCTGTACTTCTAATTAAAATTCTTCCTCGTTGACAGAGTCTGCTGCCCAGTCTGAGATTTTTCTCTGCTGTCCCTGTTGTGCCTGGGAATTTCCCCCTGAGTTTTAGCTTCTTCAACATTCCATTAAACACCTGATCCATCCAACATATTGGCTCCTATCTTCAGGAACTCACTTCTTTCATTTTCTTTCCTTGTTTCTTTGTTTCTTTTTCTCTCCTTCCCTTCCTCCACCCCCTCCTCTTCATAGGACAGTGAATTTCATTAGTGCTATCGGTATTGGAACATGGGTAACCTCTGAACCACTCCCCTAACCTGCTGGAATGTTGACTCATTTGATCATGTTGAGTTCAAAGGTGGTGTCATATTCAGAAGACAGCATTTCACAGCACTCTTTCCTATCCTATGGCTATTATGCTCTTTCTGCCTCCTCTTCAGTGATATCCTGAGATCTTGGGGCAAAGGGATATTTATTTGATAACAGTGTCATATTGAAAGGTTAATTTTTTCAACACTTTGATCACACATGAGTGACCTCATTAACCACTGTCCAATACAAAAAGCTTATGGCCTATTTTGAGAGTAGTAAGAATTCACTGAAAGAGTCATTAGCATAGTTGTTTTAAGTTAAAAACTGAAGTTGAAACTCTGTCCAGTTGTACATGTTGCTATGTAGCAAATATAGAGCAGAAGTTATTGTTCATGCAACTCAGTGTTTTGGGGGTCAAGTATGTGGCAAAAAGGAGTATGTATTTAGTTTGCTAGTAATTCTGTTGAACTTTATACTCTACCTTGGCCTCTGCTGGGTCCCACATGCACACTACATGCAGACTTACACACTACATGCAGACTTACATACTACATGCAGACTTACACACTACATGCAGACTTACACACTACATGCAGACTTACACACTACATGCAGACTTACACACTACATGCAGACTTACACACTACATGCAGACTTACACACTACATGCAGATTTGTTTTAATTTGGCACCTTTAAATAGTGCCAAATGCAGTAGATGAATAAACAAATACCAAGGGCTGATAATACCATGGTATTTCAGGTGATTTTATGTTGCTTTTTGTCACTACTCAAAGTGGTAGAAAAAGGTGTATGAGTTTAGGCAGCATGGTTTTCAATTGTTAAATATATTAAAATTCCTCATGTTCCTATCACCACTTGCCTCCAGTCTACCTAGGACTTCTCTTTACCCTTTCCAGGGCAATTGAGCCTGAATCAGACCAACATAGGCCCTCGGCGTATGACTGATAGTTATGTAGTTTGACTACTTGTGGGACTCCTAGTTTTGGAAGCAAGGCCTATCCTTAAGGCTTTGGCAGGCTTCCAGGAACCTATTCCTCATTCAAGGTTGCCTTGACCAGTCTTAGTACATGAGGAGGAGCTTAGCACTACCTTAATTTGATATGCCATGCTTTTTTGAGACTCATGGGAGGCCTGCCCCTTTTTGAATAGAAAAACTGGAGGAGTGGAGAGCCTGAAGGATGGTTCAGCAAGTAAAACACTAACCTCCAAAGTCTGATGAATGAGTTCAATTCCTCGTATTAGCATGGCATATGGAGAGAGTTGATACTTGGAAATTGTCTTCTGAGTTCCAGGCTCAAGTCATGGCATCCCTACTCCCTACACCACACATACAAGGAATGAATACATGTATCTTTAAAAAAAATATTAACTTAGATTTATTTATTGCTACAATGTGGTATACAAGCATATACTGTTTAATAAATAGGGCAAGAAGAACAACAAAGAGTTTAGACTGATGGTTACAAGAAATGGAACTATTCGAGCATATTCCTCAATATGAATATTCATTATAATATATATGTATAAATGTATATCCTTTTTACTTATTTGTAAGTCAGGCAAGCAAAGGAGGTAGATAAGGTGGAGAGTCAGTTTGGTTTGGGGTTTTGCATACACTGCATGTAGTATATGCACTTGCCAGCTCAGCTTCTCCTGCTTCTCCTGAAGATACTATCTGACCACATTCCACTCCATATAATGCACTTACCAACATCAGAGAACTCTCCACCACACCTCCTAGAACCCTCCACCTGCACTGGGGTTTTCTCCTCTCTGAACTATAGTGTACATTTTTCTCACTTTGCTAACAGTAAATCTAAAAAAAATTTCTTCTCAAATGCATCTCATTGGACAAAGATATGGTGAACAGTAGCACAGTGGATCTGGACTAAATTTGTTTTGGATGCCTGTGAAAAAAGACCCTGTCCTTTTGCAAACTTTAGAGAACATCCCTTATCTACAGCCAAATGCCCATGCATAATTGACTAGGTGTGTGATTAAAATCAGATACACTATGGAAAGGGACATACACAGTAGAAAAATGAGTGTTTGTCCTAAAATATCAGTGAAATAGAGAGCCACACAAATTACACTCACTAGTAACTGACCTCCATTTCTCTTAAACTGCAAAAAAGGGAGCCTTGAACAATATTAGGGTCCTTGAGTTTCCTAACTCACGCGGCCTGATGTTAGTCTTAACAGTGAATACTTCCATCATCTGTATATCTCTTTGTTTCAGCAACAGTTACCTTGCTTCTTTGGAAAACATGTGTGAGTCCTTGTTTTAAATTCTTTGGATTAAAAGCCAAGAACCTAGAAACACATGGCCTTGAGTCTATCACTTGAAATGCAAGTATACAATACATTATTTTGCATGTAATTGAAGGTTATAATGTTTAGAAGATTGTATTGGACAGAGAAACTTGATGACTTTGATTCCAGTGTAATTGAAGGTTATAATGTTTAGAAAATTGTATTGGACAGAGAAACTTGATGACTTTGATTCCAGTTAGCAAGGGAAGGAAGTTTATGATGAGATAGACATTTATACAGGGGTTGGAGGTAGGGAGGAACTTGGCTTATTCAAGGAAAAGCAAGGTGGCCCACATGTCTGAAGTATGGTGAGTTGGTGGGTGATTAAGACAGACACAAAGTAAAACCAAACACAGGTCTGAGTACTCCTTACTCTTTACTTAATTAATTAACATAGAAATAAAATGTATGCTCTGGTTTATTTTGGACATCCAGGGCAGAAAGACAGGCTGAGATCACTGTCATACTCTACAGAGGGCATACATGAGTGTCTGAATTACTAGTTACTTTGGCCATGTTGATGGAAACCATGAACTAAATTACTCACCTTACAAACCACAGTTTTAAAATGTTTTAACCAAAACTATTCTGAAGTTGTAGGGGCATTGTTTCATGGTAAGTTTTCTGACAAAAACAAAAACAAAAACCTCCTGATTCTCTCCCTTAAATGTTATGTTAAGCTTGATCTTCAGTTAATCGTTGTCTCATTTGCTTAGACTAGAGTTGATTATGCTAGTGTCAGTGCCAAGAGTAAGCCGTAAGTATTACAGCTAGGATGAAAACTAACGTCATTAACCTGTCACAGAAAACATCACCTCTTAACTACAAAGAAAGAAGAGTGGAATAAGCAAGCAAGGACTTACACATTGCTCAAATTTTAATGGAAAAATAATTTTCTTCAGAGTCCATATAAAATTTTGTATAATGATATTCCTCACATTTAATTTAAATGTCAAAAACAGGTACCTAAAGCTGTAAAAATAATGTGGAGTTCCTTATCCACATCTCCATACGTGAATAAAAGAGGATTTGATGCATCGTTTATGCATAGACTAATATACTTTCCTGTAGTATAACTCCTGAAAAAAGTCCATTAGGTCCCCGATGAGCTAATCTTAGCATTACCTTCACAAGTTAGTTCATAAAATGAATTGGCAGTTTCACCATAGTTTATTGTGGAATACTAAAGCCTGTACATACAGCTAAAGGCATCAAACAAATACAGTTTACCAATGGAGCTCCATCTACCTCCAAACACAACTGAGTAAAAGAAAAAAATTACCGAAAATTTTCACATTTTGACTCTCATCAGAAATTACAACAAATACGTTTCCTTTGGTAGTTTAAATTAGCTACTTTTGTGTTCACAGTCCTATAATCTATGTTACTTGAGGTGAATGTTGGCAGAAGAATCAAACCTTTGGAGGATAAGCATTGTATAACAGTTTATAATTGCAGGAGAAAAACAAACACTAATAGCTGTAGCCGTCAGGAACAGTGTCCCTAAGGACATCACACTTAGTTTCCCCTGATACTGTGTGAAAGGATTACTAGGAATACTTTCTCTTAAGAACAATTTATCCAGAGAAAATCATGTATAACTAATTCCCATGGTCCAAAAATCAGATTGTTGTACAACAGCTTTATAGAAAGAATCCGTAGGCCTATCAGATTGTACACTCTCTTAATGTAACTAATACTTAGAGAGCAATGGACATACACTGGATTGTGAAGCAGGTTAGCAGTGTTCCAAACCTAAAAGCAAACACCTTTAAGTATTACCTTCCTGTGATGCTCATCAAATAATCCTAGATCCTTTTTCATCTTTTTCAGCCAGCTATAAGACTAACATGGAAATTGTAAATTTGCCCCCATGTTTTCAGGAAACTGAACCTTCAGGACAGTGGTTTATTAACCTGTACGTCATGACCCTTTTCCAAATTATAATTATGAAGTATCAACAACAATAATTTTATAGTAGGGTGGTCATCACAACATGAGAAACTATATGTAAGAGTTGTAGAATTAGGAGAGTTGATTACTTCTGATTCAGAAGACCCAGTGATTATATTTTATGACAAGAATATGCTTGAAGATGTAAAAGCATTGTAAACAATTCAAATAAGTACTGTCTTAGTTTTGGTTATTGTTGCTATGGTGAAACACCATTTCCAAAATCAAGTTGGGGAGGGCAGGGTTTATTTGACTTATGCTTCTAAATCTGCAGTCATCACCGAAGGGAGTCAGAACAAGAGCTTAATAATATTTGGTCAAAGAATTAACATTTAATATATGACTCACTGATTGACTGTATGTATAAAGACACATTTAAACCTTATAAAGCACATATCCTTCTAAGTAATATTATTAAAACTAACAAGCACAAAATATATTTGTTTGAAAATATGCAATATAAATAAGTAAAAAAGGACAGCCTGAATAAATATCACCATATGCTAAAGTTAATTCAGTGCTTAAACGTAATGCAATTAAAATAAATTACAGATATAATTAATACGAACTGATAAAAATAGGGAATTCTTGTGAAGTAGAGGGAGGATAATTAATTCCTAGGTATGGAATAAGACAATGGAAACATGGAAGCTAGTTACTATTAAATAAATCCCAGTGGATAAAGAGATGCATAGATGATACACTAAAGGCAACGTAGGAATGACTACAGGTCTTCATAAAGAAGTTGGGAGTGGGGACCATTGTCAAATGTCTGTAATCGCAGCATGCGGGTCTGTGGGGTGTGGATGCAAACGAGGAGCTCAAGCTTGTTCTTAGCTACATAGTAAATTTCATACGTCTGAATTAAATGAGACCTAATGAAGCAAAAACAAAACAGAAATGGCAAGTGATAACATAGAAGAAGGGCTTTCTTGGTGGAAAAGATCTTAACAGACAAAACAAGGCCTCCCAATACTGTATCAGTGACTCAGGTGATAGTGAACTCTGAAATCCTCCCGACATTCTGACATTTTAACATTACATGTGACTCCACACCTCTATGGCCAGCCAGTTGCTGGATAAAATGGCCTTCCAAGAAAGCCAGGATTCAAAAATCAAACAATTGTCTTGATTTTTTGTTACTGTGAATCAATAACAGAGGCTTGCATTTAATCCTTTAATTTGAAATTGCAATATACAATTTTCCTTATTTTGGGAGGATTTCATGCATGCATGCAATGTACTTTGATCAAGCTCACCCTTTATCTCTCCATTTAAGTCCTCTCAGATCCATTTCCCATCTTCTTCCAACTTCATATTTTTTAAAAAATAATCTACTGAGTCCAGTTATTGTTGTACATATGCCAGTGGGTATGAGGTCATCTCCTGGCATATCATAGGCCACACGCCCTTAAAGAGAATCAACTCTACTTATCTTAGAAGCTGTGACCTTACAGGGTGGGGGCTCATGAGCTCCTTTTCTCCATGTTGAAAGGGCGACTGGCTTTACCTGCTGCTTGTCTTTTGCAGGAAGCCACAGCTGCTGGAAGATAATGCATGCACCAGCCCTGGGATGCCCAGAGGACACTGTTTTCTCTGGCCCTCTTTCACCCCTGGCTTTTATTTTATAATATTTCTGCCCCTTCTTTCTCAGTGTTCCCAAGACCTTGCAAGAAAGGAGCTTGGTGTAGATGTCTCACTTGCTGGCCGAGCGCTGTAAAGACATGTTATTCCCTTCATTTTTACTTGATCTGAGTTTGTACACTAATTGCTCTCCATTGTTCACATGAACGTCCCAGGTGACATCTGAGAGCCTCACTGCTCTATGGGTATAGAAACAAGAAGGTATAAGGCAGTTTCATTTTTGGTTGCTTATCAAAAATATTGGTAGAAGGTTCACCACTGGTTAGATAGCTTCAAAACGGCTTTTTCAAACAACCATAGTATTAATTATCTCTCCCTCTACTGCACATGAATTCCTCATTTTTATCAATTCATATTAATTACATCTGTAATTTATTTTAATTGCATTACATTTAAGCACTGAACTAATTTTACCATATGGTGATATTTATTCAGACTGTTCTTTTTGACTTAGTACTTATATTGCATATTTTCAAACAAATATATTTTGTGCTTTTTAGTTTTAATAATCTTACTTAGAAGGATATGTGCATTATAAGGTTTAAATGTGTCTTTATACATACATTCAATCAGTAAGTCATAGATTAAATTTAATTCTTTGACCAAATATTATTCCTTGCTCATAATAGTGAAGAAAACTCTTAAGGTGCTTGCCTTCATGCTTTTATGACTAAAGAGCCCCCAAATATTAAAGCATACCGGTGGGGCAGACATACATGTAAAAAGCCAGTTATAGTCTAGGCAGAGAGGAAAAAGAAAGTTATACATGTCAAATAAGTGGGAAGATAGCTGGGTGTCTCCCATTACAGATAATTAGGGGATTGATATTATACAATCAGAGTTATTCATTGATGTGCACTGCGAAAGAGTCAGCATATTTGCAGGAGATTTTTCTCTACGGTGATGGAGAAAGAGAAATGCTGCTATTTTAGTAATAAAACAGGTATTGATGTAAGTCCCTGGCTTTACCTAATACGGTGACAAATCATATAACAGTCTATCAATATACATGAATTAAAAACCTGACAATGTGAAACATCAGGCCAATGTTTATTATATATTATTAATGGCTAAATTATTGCCTTTTCTATAAGATTATAAAATAAAATCATGTGGATAAGTACATTTCATAGTTACATAGTTAAAGTAACTGGTTTACTATACACAACTGATAAGAAAAAATAAGTTAATATAGATAATTATATTTTTATAGCATGTCAAAGTATGTCAATCTGTAACCCTTTCTGAATGAGTAGAGTGATTTCTAGAATTTTTCTTACTTCTGTTTGTATCCCATTCTTCCCCATCAAGAGTCTTCACCTCTGGAACAGCAGACTACTCTCCAAGATGAGACATATTCAGGGAGTGGCATTAATGCTCTCCACTTCAGATTCCATTACAACACACTTTCATACTTCTGTTTATCAAATAGTTAAGCTTGAGAGCATACACTAACAGAGTCAGGGCTTATATTATCCAGATACAATTTTACAAATCAGACACCTAAAGCCAGAATTCACTCCATTAATAAATCATCCACAGGTTATTCCATGTACTTGTGACAATTGTGAGAAGGCCAAAAATAAATGCATGTTTCCCTCCATCGACCAAGCGTAGATTTTATTTTGTCCATCTCTTGTTCCATTTTAAGTGATAAGAAGCAAATCTTATATTTTAATATTTGATAATTCATCTCATAGTTTCCACTACTTATAGACCATTCCTGAGTGTTGTCTAATGAATTCACATCTGTGACCATTCCTCTGCCAGTGCCAGAAGCAATGTTCCCCAATAGCAAAGGCAGAAAAATTTTCTTTATTTTTATTTTAATTTTTAAAGATTTTCTTTTCTTTTCAAAATATTTTCTGATTAAGGTTTTCCCTCCCCCAACTCCTTCAGAGCCCCCCTACTTTCTTACCCAGACAAGTACACACCCCTTCTTTCTCTCTTTAGAATGCAAGCAGGTAACTAAAATAATAGTAATAACAAGATAAAATAAAAATAAACAAGCAGAATAAAACAAAACAAACAAACAGAAAACACCAAAAGGCACAAAAAACATACAGAAATGCTGAGCTACAGATATACACATGCATAAAAAAACCCATAAAAACAAAATCAGAAACCATAATGTATTAGCAAAAGATATCTAAGGTAAACAAGCAAATAAACATAAACAAAGCAAAACAAAACAAAAAGAATGCCCAGACAAAGCACTGTGAGACAGAAAGAAAATCTCCAAAAATAGTATTAAGGTTGTGTGTGTGTGTGTGTGTGTGTGTGTGTGTGTGTGTGTGTGTGTGTGTGCTAGCCATGTGCTTCTTGGCAGGGAGCCTGTCCTTAAGTAAGATTTTTTTATCTGTAGTGAGACCGCCTTTGCGGGGGAAAAACATTTTTTCCTTTGCAAGAAGTTATCAGTTGGAGATAGGATAAATTTTGGAAAACAGATTGTTGGGCCAAATAGTCCAAAAATAATAAATAGGAGAAATTAAAACACAGCTCAAATCACTGAAACCTCCAGACTGGATCACATTACTCTTTGATACATTTACTCTTATAGTTTCTGTGTTGATATTATATCAAAACAAGTCTGCCAACTTCACACAATGTTAAAAACACAACCAATTAATAAAGAAAACTGAACTAGGTAATTGGAAACAAAACATTTCCCAGAGAGGCAGCAGATTAATTTGTCAATAAACACTGTTGGGAGTGGGTGGAAGCAGGATGTCCTTTTGAGAGTCTCCATTAATGTTTGGGCATCTGACTTGAGAAAGTTGCTTAGTTTTCAAGGTATTATCATTATCTCTGCAGTCTCTGGTGGTAAAGACACTAGAGAACTCTTATTTTATTTATCATGATCAATAGCAATGTAAACTCTACACATTAGATAAAAAGCTGAGAACAGTGATGCTTTCAGTATTAACTATGCTGGACCCTCCCTAATAACTGTGAATACAATAAAGGTAATTGGGTGTGGTCCATGTGGTCTCCTCTGTGGCAGAAAATAGAAAAAGAAAAGAAAGAAAGAAAGAAAATGCTGCTCTAAGTGTTCTGTTGTCATTGCACAGTCCAGTGGGGAAAAGTCAAGAGAAATGAAGGGCTGGACACATGATTTGCATGAGCGATCCCTCCAGAAAGGATGTCTGCTGTGAGGAAATTTTGTTATTATTCCAGATGGCAGTACTGTCATCCTGGCCACGCCACATGTAGCATTCAGGAATTATTCACTGTGTCTGGTGGCCTGGAAATGATTTTGCCATTGAAAAGATGTAAGGAAGTGTCAGCACATGCCAAACTCTTCTGCATGGCCCTGCAAAAGGACTTCTTTTTCCCATGGGAAGTGACTAAAAAGTTTTGGTCAACAATGCAAATTTCTTTCCCAGGACGGTTAAGAAGGAAGATCTTCTCTTTGTTGATTTTTTGTTTGGCTCAAAGCGAGCCAGGATTCGTCATAGCTGCTATAGCAGTCATGAGAGTCAGATATTTTAATAACATTTAAATAATGTGTGCATAGAAAATGTTAGGCAACTGGTCAACATTGTTTTCTCTTATTAAGAGGAAACATATTGAGGCTCTCATATGCTTTCGTTTTGAAACAAACAGCACTCATTTGTGTTAATGCTAAGCTCTCTTATGTCTTTAGTCATTTAAACTCAAAGAAGGAGAATTTTAATAAGCCGATTCTAATTGAAGTTGATCTTTGTTATGGAACATCTCGTGCTGAAGCGTCTCAGAGGACAATAACAGCACTGATGGACTTCAAATGTCTTCCTGCCAAAGCACAATAGTAGGAAAGATCATTAGAGACATTCTCTGTGTGTACTTTGGCATCGAATTTCAAAAATACCTCTCCATACATCATCAAATCCATAAGAAGTTTTTCATAACATATTTTTCTTAACATAGTTAAAGCAGGCAAGGAAAACCTGACTAGTTCTTTATACAAAAAGCCTCTTGAAGAGCCACCTCTTCTGGTGATCAAAAGTGAGATAGAATTTGCAATGTTATCATTCTACTTGCCTAAATTTACAATTTGGTGGACAACCTTAGGACTTTTTGTAGGTTGTCAGAGAAGTCCAATGCTGTAGGGAGGAGGCTGCTTGTTGGTTCCCAGCTGCATAACCTGAAATAATCACTCAGAAACTATATTATTTGAATAAACTATATTATTTAAGTTTAAATATATTTAATATATTATTTAAATCTCATCAGCTCTACCTTTTTATTTGCTAACTCTAACATCTTAGTTTAACCCATCTCCATTAATCTGTGCATCACCATGAGGTTGTGGCCTACTAGCAAAGTTTCAGCACGACCGTCTCCCAAAGTGACCCAAAGTTCTTCTGTATCATTGGGGCATCCATCTTCAGCCTACAGGCCAATAGTAGCCAGCAGACTTTTCCATGAAGCAGGAAATTTCAAAGACAGTTCCACCTATATTGGCAGTTTGTCGGTCACTTTCTTCAGTCATTTCTCTGTGGGTCCTGCATGTCCAGTTCATACAGCATACCATCAAGCAGGTAGGCAAGCGCGGTTTCTTTCCCAAATGTCTAAGCAGACTCCATAAGGAGCCTCTGCAATGCTCATCTTCCTCTTGAAATAATTGGTACTTCCAAGAGCAGATGTGTCTCATTGTTGTGAAAAGTCCTAAATCCTTAAAACTCTTTAAATGCCATATTCTGCAGTCTGTGAAAGATTTGAAAAATCCCTATCCATCTGAAATACATCTCTGTCCATCTAGAAAATCTAACTAACTTGACTACAAGCTTGACTATTATAGATTTCTATCAATTAACCTATATTTCTTAATTATACATTACATTTTTAAAAGAGCTGCACAATACCTTAATCAAGAGCAGAAATATATATATATATACACAGTATAATAAAATTGACCTTAAATTTGTATCAATAAGCCACGATTCAAACCAATGCAAATCTCTAGAGCATATCCCCCTTTAATTGTAAACAAACATTTATAAGCAGTATTTGGGAATTTGGCATAGTTCTCTAGACTATTTCCTGCTTATTGGGGGCACTGTTAATCAAGTCTTTCATGGTGTGTCCTATGTGCTAGGTTCGTTTCTGTCAGCAGTTGGGTGAAGCAACTTTTGAGGGGTGTTCATGGCAACCTTTCAGTGGTCTTGGTCTACTAGGCCAACCAGTTTATAACTAATGTAGACCTTTGTGTGATTTCTTTGTTACTTTACAACTGCTGAAAACAGGCAGGACAGAAACCTCAAACAACAGAATGCTATGTCAACATGGGGCTGACCAAATCTACTTAAAACCCTGAGAGAGCTTGGGAAATTATTATAGATAAAAAGGAACAGACTTAAACACAGTTTCTTAATAGCAGCATTTTCTAAGGTGGACTCTGCCTACCAGAGGCAAGCGCTCTCCTTTAAGAGGCGTCTTGACTCAGCATTAGCTGCAAAACCTTGTAGTTCTTTTAAGAAGTCCTGCCATGAAAGGCTTAAATGGTGTTGATGAAAAGCTGACCACATGCTTTTTGGTGGTGGCAGGGACCTTGAAATGCCATTGTGACAATAAACAGGGTTCCAGCCAGTACCTCTATCACAAGCCTAGAATCTCAGAAAGCTAAAAAAAAAAAAAAGGGCTAGATCCAGCAATTAAAGCCACAGCTTTAATCCTACCCATATTGCTTAGCAAATTAAAGATTTATGTGGTCAGACAAAGAGAAAAAATGAAAGATGAAAAAACCTCTAAATGGTTTATTGTGTGTTTAAAAATATATGTAGGCTTGGGGGGAAAAGGCATAAAGTCCTTAAAAGAAAAAAGAGAGTAGTTGGGTGTGGTGGCACACACTGTTAATCCCAGCACTTGGGAGGCAGAGGCAGGTAGATCTCTGTGAGTTCAAAGATAGCCTGGTCTACAGAGTGAGTTCCAGACAAAGATACATAGAGAAAACCTGCCTCAAAAAGCCAAAAATTAAAAATAAAAGAAATAGAGGTTAAAGTAAAGCCATGTAAAGATGGAAAATACACAGAGATTCAGGAGACTGTATATTATTATGTTGTCTTTGAATTGCTTGACAGCTGAGGAAAGAGCAAGAGCTGCTAAAAGACATTTAAATATAAATGCTGCTGGATGAATAAAACATAAATATTTTGTAAATGCCTTTACTTCAAAATTGAAGTCAAAAGATATGTTACTTAGGAAAAGAGGTTTTGCTTGTGTTTCCACAGAAAATGAGAGGCTATGGATTCATTCTGAATTAAGAAAAATCAGGTTTGATAAAGGAAGAACACCTAAGAAATCTCCAATAAGAGTGGATGCCTCAGATATCTGAGTTCTACAGCCAGAACAGATTCAAGACTGATGCCTGAGATGATCAAGCCTCACAGGATATCCAGTCAGGACTTTATCATGATTCTAAATTTTCTTTAGGTCCCCATAAGATTATCAGCACCGCCAACCAGCAGGAAGTAGCCTGGAAAACTGCACCCACATTCCCAAAAAATGGACTATGGATATTTTCCTTTGTTTAGAATGTTGGTTACAAGTTGTTATGGATAATGGTCAGGAGAAAAGCTAAACAAAGGATATTAGATTCAGAGTTCTTGTCTTTTTTTTAAAAAAAGGGGGGGAGTGCTGTGGGATAATGGTCTGTACCCTGTCAATTGTATTTTAATAAGTGCTGATTGGCCAGTATATGGGTAAGAAATTTAGGGGGGACAACCAGGCAGGAAGTAGAGGCAAGGCAATGAGAACAGAAGAATTCTTTGAAGAGGAAAAAGCTTATTCTGCAGTTGTGACCCAGCATTGGAAGAAGCAAGATGTGACTGCCTTGCCGAATAACATACCAAGCCATGTGGCTAACATAGACATGAATATAAGTTATAAGAGTTAATAAGAAGTCTGAACTAATAGGCCAATCAGTTTATAACTAATGTAGACCTCTGTGTCATATCTTTGGGACTTAACAAATACAGGAACCAGGCAGGGCAGAAACCTCAGACAACATTGGTCCATCAAATCATATTAGTCTGGAATCAATCCACAGGTTCTCATCCTCTGTGGAAACAAAAGAAGAACCTCGTGGTAGAATACAACATCTGAGAAGGGAGTATAGACAAGGAATTCCTGGGAATAATATCTCCTCTGGGAATGGCAAGAATAGGAAGATTCAATGTTCAGGTATATGTAGAAGGTATGGCAAAAGCCAACATTGGACCAATGAATGCAGATAAAAAAAAAACAAACAAACAAAAAAAAAAAACAAGACATCCTGATACAATTGGGAAACTCATTGTGGGGCCTCTTGCAGGACCCCAAGCCAAAAGCGGTCAAGTCCTTCCCTGTCACTGATGGGGACATGTCTCACCAGGAAAATTTAAAAACCCAGAGCCTTCTGTAAAAAAACATACCGTTCTGAATAATGGAAAAATATGGAGGATAGATCAAAAATTACAGTAGGAAATAGGAAACGTATATTCTGGCAGACTTCTATAAATGATCAAAGACCAGAGCAAATAGTGCATATAAATGTCATTGTAATTGTGGGTTTGATAGAAAAAGGTGAGAATGTGATTATCATTACTCCAGAATCTTCTCATCCAAATTGGCCTCTTCAAGAGGCAAATATTCAATTTACTAGGAATTGGAACCCTATCTCAAGTGAAACAAATCTTGAAATGGGTTGATTGCATAGAGCCAGAAGGACCGAGAGGATGGCTGAAACCATAAGTGGCTAATATTGCAGTGAATTTATGGGTTTGTAACCTGCTGCAGCAATGGAATATCCAGCTTAACATTCCTGCAGTTCTAGAAACTCATAATTTTGGGAAGGATATTATAAGGTACTATACAGAAAGGTCACCAGCCATTCAGGCTATACAGGAACACAAAGAAACTAGCAAACCTTTACTAACAGCCCTGACTTTAAAATGGTTAACTGAGAAAACAATATGGGTTAAACAGTGACCTCTGAAGAAAAGAACTGAAGAAAAGCTGCAGGCTTTAGAAGAGCTGGTTCAAGAGCAACTAGATGCTCACCATATTCAAGAACCAATACCCCCTAGAAATTCTCCTGTATTTGTTGTTAAAAAGAAATCTGGTAAATGGAGAATAATGACAGATCTAAGAACTGTTATCAAGGTAATTCAACCTTTGGGCCCTCTACAATCTGGAATTCCTCTGCCTTCTCTATTATCAAAAAGATGGCCTCTTATAGTTATTGAATTGAAAGATTGTTTTTTTACTATACCTTTACAAGAAAAGGACAGAGAAAAATTCAGTTTCACAGTATACTTATAATAATTCTCAACCTACTAGGAGATATCAGTGGACTGTTCTTCTACTGGAAATGCTCAATAGCCTCACCCTATGCCAATACTTTGTAAGTCAGCCATTGGAAATAATACATGAACAATTTCCTAAATCTATAATTAACTATAACATGTATGGGATTTTACTATCTGATTTTAACATAGATACTTTAGAAAGAATGTTTGAAGAAGAAAAGAAAATTTTGCCAAAATTTGGATTATAAATTGCTCCTGAAAAAAAAAAAAAACAGATAAATAGGTTTACAGAAAATTAGAACACAAAAGGCACAAATTAGGGAGACCAGTTGCAGACTCTGAATGACTTTCAAAGATTATTAGGAAACATTTCCAGTCTACAACCAGCTGCTGGGACAACACCTGATCTAATAGTTCATTTAAACAAAACTTTAGAAGGTGACAAAAACTTAAATAGTCCCAGAAAATTAGCAGCTCTAGCAGAAAATGGATTGATTGTTATTGAAGAAAAATTACAGGAGGCACATGTGGATAGGGTGAATCCAAATCTTAATTGCATTTTAGTCATATTGTCTTCCAGAATTTCCCCTACAGGAATTTTAATGCAAAGGGAAGATATTATCTTAGAATGGCACTTCCTACCATATAAACCAAGTAAAAATTAAAAACAGGTGGGAAAAAAATCTCTGAATTAATTATAAAAGGAAAATTGAGACTTTGTCGCTAACAAGTATAGACCCAGCAGAGATTATGGTGCCTTTTACTACTGATAAAATTAAAAAATTATGGGGAGACAATGAACCTTGGCAAAGAGCTTGTGCCTATTTTTTGGGAGAGATTAACAGTAATTCTCCCAAATAGGTTAGAATTAATCTTATAAAGGAACAACTTGGATCCTTCCCCACATTGTACAGGACATATCAATAACTGGAGCCCATGCAGTCTATACTGGTGCAAATAAATAAGAAAAGGCAGGTTAAAAATCAGAAGATTTTAGAAAGGTGGAACAAATCCCTTATAATTCTGTCCAAAAGGCAGAATTATATGCTATTCTCATGGTGCTAAGGGATTTTAAAGAACCTCTTAATATAGTTACTGATTCACAATATGTAGAAAGAATTTTCTTGCATACTGAAACTGCTGAATTTATACCAGATAATACAGAATTTACTTCATTATTTTTCCTGGTTAAAGACATAATCAGAAACAGGCTTTGTCCTATATACATAACACTTCTGATCCCATACGGGTCTGCCAGGTCCTCTAGCACAAGGTTATGCAGAAATTGATCAATTACTGATTGGAGTTGTTCTGAAAGCCTCAGATTTCCATAAGAAACATCATGTCAATAGCAAGGACTTAAAGAAAGAGTTTTTTTATTACATGGCAACAAGCTAAGAAGATTATAAAGAGATGTCCTATTTGTTCTTTCTATAACCAAACACGGCTACCTGCAGGGAATAACCCAAAGGGTACTCAAAGGAATAAAATCTGGGAGATGGATGTGTCCCAATTTGCAGAATTTGGAAAACTAAAATATGTACAACACACCATTGACACTTATTCAGGTTTTCAATGGGCAACTGCTTTAAGCTCAGAAAAGACTGATTTAGTAATCACACATTTATTAGAAGTTATGACCATCATGGGCTTACCTGCACAAATAAAGACAGATAATGGTCTAGTATAAGTCTTTAAGAAAATGAAACAATTTTTTGCTTATTATAATAAAAAGCATATTACAGGTATACCACATAATCCTACAGGTCAGGTACTTATAGAAAGATCAAATTGAATTACAAAGGATATGTTAAACAAACAGATTTATTAACCTTGAATTTTCTTAATGATAATAAAAATGGGACAACAGCAGCAGAGAGACATTGGATAATAGAAAAGTCTTCTGAATTGAATCAGCCTATGTATTTCAAGGATGTGCTGACCTCACAATGGAAGCCAGGTGTGCTATGTTGGAGAATGGGTTTTGATCTTGTTTCCACAGGAGAAGAAATGTTATTAATACCATCAAAATTAATAAAGATTCAGTTGGAAAAGAGAAATCTCTTGAGAAAGAGAAATGATGGCTCAGCCACAGAGGTGACAACCAATCAGGTGGTAAGGAAACCTCAATAGGGTTGGGGCAAGGTTCTATTCTCATCTTTGCAGGAAAATACTCATCTTCAAAAATTCAAGAGAGCCTGGACATCTAGACTCCTAAAGAGTAAGATAATTATACAGATAGGATCACCAATCAAAGAGAATTATCACTTATGAGGACAAGTCATATAGGATAAAAATCTCTAAATACTAAATAAAATAGTCATGACTCACTTAAAAATCAAAGCTAGCTTTGGAGTTGAACAATGGCTATGTTCTTTTTTAAATCCAATTTTGTATAATTTTGTATTAGGCTTAGAACTTTCTTATTTAAATAAAAGGGGGAGTTGCTGTAGGAATTCCTATAGTCAGTAGCCTTTAAGTTACCCACTCACTTGTGCATGTCCTATTATACTATATATGCTGATGTCAAGCATGTGTCTGGCCTCTCTTTTCCAGCTACGGGATTCAGTTGCTGTTCCCTGTTCTAGCAGAGGACTGTAATCTATGAGTCTACTGCTAAATAAATAACCTTCTATTATACTTAGTTCTGAGCTAGTGTGGGATTTCTTTTAAGCCTCCTTCTTCCAGCATATATGAAGAAATTAATTATGCTTACATTATACAGGGACTGTACGGACTGAAGGAACAACAGAAATGCACAAACAACACTGAGATTATGTTGAGGTAGATAAGATGGCTCAGTCAGTGAAGGTACCTGTTTATATGCCCAAAGGCCAGAGTGAGAATTCTAGGACCTACATCGTGGAAGGAAGAAAATAACTCCTATAAGTTGGTATCTGACCTCTACTTGAGTCTGGCATGTATTTGTCCCTCCCAATAGATAGAGTGTGTGTGTGTGAGTGTGTTTGTGTAATTAAATAAAAGGTCAGATCTTCTGATAAGGTGGCTATCTCATCATATTCAAATGGCAGGAATCTAGGGAAAATTAGATATATCCCTATTTCCAGAGCATATGTAAAAATTAACAATCCAAATACAAAAGAGAAATCTGATTCCAGCCAGTTTTAATGAAGCAGGAAAAGGCTTAGGCTCTGTTAAATATAATTCCAATGTAGTATTCAGGATTTGCTGTTTTAGAACCAAAGTAGAAAGCTATTTAGTATCAATCAGTTGGTCAGTTAAATGGGAAAGTGTTGACAGATAAGTGAGTACAGAATAATTACTGGTAAACAGCAGACTTCTAAAAGCCATTGTGCATTTGCAGTCTGTCTCAAGTGCCACTCCTATGCAGCTGATTTGATTTTTTACTCAAGCAATGTTGCCAGCACTGAGCCTTCAGAATTTAAGAAAAAATGAAGCAAGAATGAATTCCCTCACAGATATTATTTAAATAATTACATTTTCGGATACCTAAAACTACATTAGGCATTTGGCATTTAAGAAACATCCCCATTGTACCTTACATTTATGCTGAATCAGGGTTTTTCTAAGAGACAGTTTGCTAAGTTGCAAAATATCAGGCACTGTCACTTCCCATTTGAGAGTGGGGATGAAAGGCTACCCCTGGGGTAATAATCTCAGAAAGCTAAAGAGCACCCCAAACAGTGATGCATATCATTCTGTTTTCAGTATGGATTTCAAAAGTAAACAAGAAGCATTGCCTGGAAAGATGCTAGGTAAGCATTTAAAAAAAATCAAAGCAAAACACTAACCAGAACCAAGAGAAGATGTTTTCCTGTAAATTACCATGACTCCTAGGTGGATATTAAGGAGAAAATAGACACCATACATTTAGATGTTTTGTTTGTTTGTTTGTTTTTATTGCTGTTGTTCATTGGATTGGTGTTATAACTATTACTAGTCTCTATTTTTGTAAAGTTTAATTTTTAAGACTCTCCTTACTGCTAGTTATCTTAATTTCTTAGATAAAGAATAGGATATTTCAGATTCTTAGCTGATAGCACAGTGTAACTAGAGTGAAGTTTTTATATTGTAGTTTTACTAAGATTGAAATAATTATCCCAAATGGGACATTTATTCAGTTTAAGCCAGAAGTAGTTCCATAAGTTTGGGGGTAACTTGTAGGACTGAAACATTATAAGCAAGCCAGTCAGAACATATTCCATTCTTTGAGGAATAGTGAGCACTCTATATTATGATTTGCCCTATTATATATCCACAATGAAGACAGAAATGTTTGACAGTGGCATCATATATTTTAATGGGAAACAGAAAGTAAATATGTTTACAAAAGCGGAACGTTGTTACAGAAAAGGAGACTAAATCCAGTGGTGACAAGCCACCACAGGTGTTATTTCTGCTGTGCTCGGATGAAAGATGATGAGGGAAGAGATTATGAAAAGACTAGAAAGAATAATTGTGTCTAGAGTTCCTTTCCTTTTATCCTTTAGGACATATTACTGGCCATCTAGTTTGTGTCCTTAAGCAAGATTAGGGAGAGGGTGTGAAGTGGTTAAAGCAGGCAGTACAGTTGCCATTATTGTAGCTCAAAAGAAATGAGAAGCTCCAAATAGTGATGACAAATAGTGATGAGATCAAAATCAGAGTCCAGTACTTTGACAATGATTACTAACCCAGTCTGGCTCAATGAGGGCCATAGTAAAGAAGCAATAGCTTAATAAAGAACTATGGCTGGCCACTCTCCTCCACTCCCACCGTAGAGTAGAGCATACATAACACACTTGACTGAAAGTTACTTAGATTGTGTTGCTGTGATACAGCCGTGGTACATGACATGCATGACTACCTATCAGTCAGGAAGATAATATATTTCTATTGATTGATTTCCAGTATCATGACCAGATTAAGCCAGTGTGGATTTAATCTAAAGCTAAGACTGGTTTCTAAAAGATAGAAGAAAGCTAGCATGGACCATAGTTCCGTAACAGAATAAAATAATTCTTTGAAGAAAAAGATGATCTTGGAAGATCTTAAATCTCTCAGAGAGGTACTTGATCTTAGCCTGGCCAGTGCTTTGATCTCATTATCAAGCAACATGGCAATTTTCTGTCTAAAGTGGGGTCTTAAAAATTGGCTGACTTTGTAGCTCTTAGGCTCTACCAACCATAGTCAAACTATGCATCCTGAGGAGTAATGAAACTTCAAGCTGAGTAGAATCATATTTCATTTTTTTCTTTACCTAACTTATAGTAGGGAAGACATGTTACAAAATATTTGTTTGTTGGCATTTGAATTACTAGGCCTATAAATTTATAATCCCATTTAAATTAGACAATTGATCTCTTCAGGTATCTCTATTCATGCCTTCTCTGCAATCTAAAGGCTTTCTTATTTACTTCTAAAGGAAATCATTCCGTGTAGTGTGTGTGTGTGTGTGTGTGTGTGTGTGTGTGTGTGTGTGTGTGTGTGTGTGCAAGAGAGAGAGAGGAGGGGGAAAGTACACAAATAAAACATTTCCCCATATTGCAGTGTGGTGTTTGAGAGAAAATGGCCCTCAAAGGGTGCAGCACTCTTAGCATGGGTGTTGTTGAAGTCGGTGTAACCTTGTTGGAGGAAGTATGTCACTGTGGGGACAGGTCTGGAGGTTTCTTTTGCTCAAGTTACTTCAGTGTGACACCCAACCTACTCTCTGTTTCCTGTAAGATGGAAGACTCTCAGTTTTGCCTGCATGTTGCCATGTCCCACGATAATGATAATGGGCTGAACCTCTAAACTGTAAAAGAGCCACACCAATTAAATGTTTTAATTCATATGTGTTGCCATGGTCATGGTGCCTTTTTGCAGCACTTGAAATACTAAGACACATTCCATCTGGTAAATATTAAAATAATCTCAACTCCTTCCACAATATTGTATTAGGCTTATGCACTCTGATCTGGAAAGCAGCATAAAATCAAAAAATAAAGTTTTTATGTTCATGGACATTTTGACTGTGAGCGAATGCATATTAATCAATACGCTTGTGGATGTAGCAAATGATTATGCAGTCTACTCAATTCTCTGAGTACTTCCAACATCTACTTTGGACTCATCCTGCGATTTTTAAATGTTAACATTTCCTAGCTAAGTTACAGGAGAAAAGAAAAAAATGCTGACTGTTATTAGCTTATCTCCCTGTTTTTGCACATGCTTGCTCTCTTTATTGGCAATATTTACTTTGAAATGCCATTGAGTGTATCACTGTAATAGAAAACTCGGCCTTTTCCCCAGGCTTCAAGTGTTTTCACAAATCATGGTCTAACAACTATAATCCAAGCTCTGACGACAAAGTAAGAAATAAACCTAAATCTCTTTTAAATTTCTATACATGGGCCAATATCTTGAGCAAGAAACATACTGTAGAAAATAATGCTACCAAAGAGGATGCTAAAGCAGAACTGACCTTAGTGTAGTCCTTAAGTGGACTCAGTCCCTCTCTATCTTCAACTGTTTATAGCAGTTGGCGCTATTATAAAGTTGAATCCTGACTTCTGCCACTAGTTGTCTATAAACAAACTCAAATTTTAAGTTGTAAAGCCTTTTATCCAGTAAATAAATATTACCTTTCCTTATGTGATGCCACTACAAAGATACTTAAAAGCAATGAATTGATTTTAATCAATCCTTCATCTTTCTAGCAGTTCTTGACTGGGGTTACTTTGTCACCAGAGAACCATGAAGAAGCAGAACGTGTGCTACTGGTGCCTGGTGCAGAGAAGGATGGTGACTACTAAAAATGCTACCGTGCAAATACTAATCCTCTCATGGAAGATTTGTCTCAAAAGTGTCAAATCTGAAGAAACCTACACTAGGTAGGTATGCTATGACACTTACAGAAGTTTGTCCAGCCCATCTCAAAGTTTTCTTTCTTTCCTTTCCTCATGATACCCGTTGCTTCCTTTATGAAGCCATAATTCCAAATTAGTGTATCGTTTAATCTTTTCTTCTGTGTTGTGGTTGTTTCCTATTTCTGCTGTGTGGTTGTGATCGAAATCCGGAAATGAAATCCAAGGATGAATCACTTCAGGTTAGTGTTCCCAGCTGTGAAAGAGGATGAGGAAGGGGAAAGGTACCCTTTGGAGCCATTCAACATCTGAGTTTGGAGGATTTTTGATTTCTTCACATCACAGAACCTACTCTGTATAACAACAGTGAGGAGCAAAGCAAACTCTGTGAGCTGTAAGTCATATATGGTGTTCAGAGGAGGGAAGCTTTCTATTTATAACTGATGCCTCAAACTTAAATTCCAACAGGGAACCAACCTTTCATTACTGCCTAGTGCCAAATGATTACTTGCTTGTTACTGTTTGCATCACTAATAATTTTACAGTTAATCTTAGAAAAATATGACTAAAGATGTAGGGAAAAGATACCGTCTTTCTTGCTTTCCCTCTCTGTCCTTCCCCTGCATCTCTACCATCCCTTCCCCTCAACTTCTCCTCCCCTTACCTTTCTTTCCTCCCCCTCCCATTCTGCTCAGCCTAGATATAGTTGGGGGAAACTAAGTCCTGCTTCAATGCAATGTATCAGACTCTGTTGACTCCCCATTGGAAGCCTTACCCTCTTGAAGGAGTGGATAGGGGACAGAATAGGGGGAAGATGGAGAGAGCAGGAGAAGGGGAGGGAATGGAAACTGGGATTGGTGTGTAAAATGAGAAAAGATTGCTTTTTAAACAAATTAAATAATTTTTAAAAATGAGGCTTAAAAACAAATTTCCCATTAAGCATATACTAAAGCTTCCATGTGACAGACTTCAAAGAAATTAAAAATAGGATCCGTTTTGACTAAAGTAGATTTGAAGTTGAACAAAATTATTTGTATAAATATGTCAGTATCTTTTTTAAAAAATAGTAGGAAAAATACAGAAAAATCCACTTGCATATTTAATGTATATTGGACTGTTAATCTACGTTTTACTGTGATACTCACGTGTATGTGTCTATTGGCCAATGATGATTGTTAAGTCTGACCCTTCCAGTCAGACATCTTCCAGGCCACAATATGCCTCTTATTTCTAGTCACCATTTCATCGTGCTTTCTACATAAGAAGGAAATATCACAGGTGAAATTTGACTATGAGTGTGGGTTACTTCACTCAGCAGAATATTGAACTCATCTTTCTTTCATAAATGTACTCCACAGCAAAGACTTTTGTTTCAACTAGATAGCCACTTACACCCAGGTGCTTAGCATGCCATTTGTCATTGGGCACACTGCTTGTAAAGAATGAAATGGCTCAAAGTGACGATGAGTCAAAAGAGGATGAAGAGGGGAGATGGAATCTCTGGTAAAAAGAATATGGTAACAAAAGTATGTAAGAATTCAAAGGAAGAATAAGGTGAGAATGAAAATATTATCAGAGAGAAATACTGGACTGAGTACTTGATAATGGAAGAGGAATAAAAGTTGTTGTTTACTTATAGATACTGATTTCTCTGAGGTTGGTGCTGCTCACACACAACAATCTGCATCTCAGAATGGAGGCATGAACAAATAGGAGGGGCTCAGTGGTGAAAAAGTACAGCATGCAGCAAAGCCTCTGCCCCTTCCACAGAAGGCTCTACATTCATGCTCTACCCATGGTCATGCATCACCACCATACATATCTAAATATATTGAATTTCAGTCATCTTTAGAATAAAACTCTGAATTAAAATAATTTGCATTATGCTTATGAATATATTAATCAGCTAAAAATTATGTCCAGTTCAGTAAAAGTCTTTTTAAAACAAAATGATTATTTTTTAAACTTCCAATTGGTGATATTTTTATATGATCCCTTTTTCTAAGTGCATGATATTAATTTAAAATTTTGATATTTATAATCTTGATTCTAACTTACTCCTGGAGAATACATTTGCAATGGTGGTGATAGATTTTGAATGACTAAAAATGAAGTAAACCACAGCACATACAGATAAACAACATACTGCAGGGATCATGGATGCTCATGGTTGCAGGTGGATCAGAATTTATCAGTATATTATATTACTGTATGAATGTACCAAGATTTACAATTTCATAATGTGATACTAATACTGAGTGATTAACAACTTTTATCTGATATGCAGGAATATTCTCTTGAGAGCAAATTAAGGGGACATACCTTGCTTTTCCTCCTTACACTGTGATTTGAAAAAAAATGCTTTATTTATAAGGGAATATACAGATGAAGGAACTGATTTGGCAAGTAGGACATGGCTTATTAAGTCAGCCATATTTACATACAGTGACTAGGACATTCATTTGTCAGTCTGTCAATTGTAGCTATAATAGTAGTTTCAAAATGCTGGATTTTGGTTTCGAAGAAGCTTAGAGTTAACGTTGAATGGATAGACTCTTCAAATGTCATCTCACAAAGAACAGTTAGGAAGCAGGGACAATAGAGATGCTGGAACTGTTCTGGGATAAAACTAATTTGGTGAGTATAATTTATATTTAAAATTTTTAATCTCTTAAACCAGATGTAGCAAATACAATATAATTCCACTTCAAGAATAGGCATTTCTATATTATGAATGTCTCTTTACTCAATTTCATAATTGCAAATAAGAAGGCAAAAATAAGTTAAAACAAGTCTATATTCAGTACTATTTCTCTACTTATATTATTATTCAAATCAGCTTCAAAAGCTCACATAATTGTCTAAGGACATTCTACAATCATATTTCCTACCCTTTTCTAAAAGTATTTAATAATGACTGTGTTTTCTAACAATACATTTGATTTAAGTTTTCTGACTTTCAGATCATCCTGTTTCAATAGATCAATTCAACACACAGGCACATGTTTGTACACACACACTACACACACTGTACACACACTCGCACACACACACAGACACACACACACACTCTCTCTCTCTCCTTTCATTTAGCATAGAAACTGAAATGTTCTATGCTTGTAACATGAAATTATCTGCTTTCCTAGGGATATAAGCATACAATATCCATATTGGTACACATCTTTGACTCTTTTAGCAGATATCTGTCCTTAGAGTGAAAATTAAAACATCTTTGCATGGCATTCCAAGCTGTGAAAGAAAAAAACATTTGCCTGGTTTTCCTAAGAGCCAAAGCCGTAGGAACAAGTCTTATATCACAGTAAATACCTTCATTTCTTTGGTGTAGTTAATATGTCAATTCTGATGTTACTCAAGAGGTGGGGAATACTTCTAATTTTATACTTTCAGATTTGTTCCCTGTATGTTTTAGGGTATAGGCACCCAAAAGAAAGGCTTTAGGGCCAGGCTGTTCTGCAGTTAAAGATGATCTTTATAAGAGTTTACATGTGTGTTTGAGTGTGTGTTTGTATGTGTCTGTAGATCTCACCATGTTTTCAATGAAAACTGTGCGTAATTATCACATTCAACTATTAGCTTAGCATTGATTGAAATTTCTAAGATATTTTTGATCTATTTTCTCCTTTTGTCCTTTTATAAGTTAGAATAAAGATATAATAACTGCATCTCCAGAGACTGTAAGATGTGATACGAGGCCCCATGATGAGAAAAGATTTGTGGGTCCTGATCCCAAAGATATTCTGTAACCTCAGTTATGGGCATTTAGAAGCTTGCATAGCTTTCTTTTAAACCAATGACTGTTATATTTGAGGGGAATGGCAGTGGTTAAATTTGAGCAAATATAATTTTAAACTAGTTCAACTGCATGATGAAATGGACATGCACAAAATTCAAAGCAATACATACTACTATTTTGTTCATCCTAGGTTCTGGCAATTATTTTTGGTGAAATAAAAAATACAAAATAAACATAGAAATTAAAAATTAGCAGGAAAATGATAAGCATAGGCAAATACTTATTATACAATGAGAGAAGGGTTTTAATTTTTATAAAATGGAGAAAGTAAGTTTACATGATGAAATATATGAACTTCACACCCCAAATAGCTCTCATTTGCACATCTTTCTACTCAACATAAAAGTATAAAGCCTTTATT
Organism: Ondatra zibethicus; assembly: GCA_004026605.1. Lineage (NCBI taxonomy): Eukaryota > Metazoa > Chordata > Mammalia > Rodentia > Cricetidae > Ondatra > Ondatra zibethicus. The sequence goes on from PVIU01010132.1 coordinate 29,103, forward strand.
GTATCTGTAGCTACAGTAGTCATAGATTTATTGTCTTAATCATTTATTTACTTGACATCCCTATAATAATTTACCATGCCATTTTCTGTGCCATATATTAGACCTATAATTTTTATAGGTTCTTAGCTGTGTCATTTCCCGAGAAGGAGACTAGAGATTATTCAGCTTAAATTGTTTTCTAATATCCTGCAATTATGGGCATGAAACAAGCCTATTCTATGTCTAGTTATTCCTAAAGTCTCCAGAGAACTGGTTTCTGTGGGACAGAGCACCAAGATGCAAACACAAGCATATTCACACACCTGGATGCTAAGCTAAACCTCTGCATTGCAGAGCAGTGAATAATGGATTCCTTTTGATGGGTTCTTGTTCAAAGTCATAAAGGAAGTTTGCCAAAGAACTGACTATGATGCTGAAAGTCTACCACATAGGAAAATGTACTAGGCATAAAATATAAGGATAGACGATTAAATCAATAGAGGAACATATGGAGAGGAAAAGAGTTATATGTGCAAAGATAGACTGGCCTATTTCAGATGACACAGAGTTGTGCTGTGAGAAGGGCACCCCATCAGGAACTTCAGAGTAGGAGAATAACAACTTTACATGTGAAGGAAAGTGCCTGCTCCCACTACAGCTTGGTTGTTATGTTTTGGGATGGGAATCAGCTTAGCATGTCTAGAAGAAAGGAACTATTAGCCATGCAGAAGCTGAATGTTCATTAATAATTTCTGTGGTAAAAGATTAATGGCAGAAATGAAGGAGATGAGACAGATTGGGAGGAATAATCAAGAAGGAAGAGCACAAGCTCCAACAGGAAAAATGGAGGGACTGTAGGAAATTAGAAATGCAAAGGTGAAGGAGTCAAAGGTCAGGAAAAAAGTGGGCATACAGATCTAAATTGCATATTGTTAGGTAGAAACATGTATTAATTTCCGCCATTCCATATTCCTAATGTTGCTCTTATTCAAAGAGCCAAGTTTCAAATGTCGGTGTTTGTCTTGAAGATAATACATACCCTTGTGATAATAACTGTGGCCAAAAGACACTTCTAAAGAGACTTATAGGGCCCCACAACCTGCAAAACAGAGCAGTGCATTCTACACTGTACTGGTTGAGGGCTGCTATGAACTGTATAAAATAAACTGTCCACTCTTGAAAAAAAAGAAAGAGACAGAGAGAAACTGCAAGTAAGCAAGATTCCACTGGGATTAGCTGAAGTTCAGGAAGGTGAGTAGAGGAGTAATTGGTGCAGCGGATTTAAAGAAGATATTAGGAGATAAGGAAAGGATTACAAAACAGAGTTGAGGTTCTAACCAATGATGCTAAGAAACCATGCACCATGTGAACAGAGTTAGAAACTGTCACTAATGTGGAATTTGAGTTTGCTGAAATAGAAGGGAATGCTTCAGTTTCACTGGGGAGATAATTAGTGCAGGATGTTCTCCTTCCTGACCTCATCTGCAGGGTTCTGCTCTTAGTTTGGGGGCTTTCTAATTCACAGTTTCTAGTTGCAATGCCAAAGTCAGAAGCTGTCCTCCCATAGAATGTGATGCGCAGTTTGTACTTACAAAGGTATAAAGATGCAAAGACATAGACTTTTTCAATCTGAAGGTAGGTGAAAAGGGTAGAAAACTGTTGTTTCTTCTAGAAAAAATTAGACTTTCTAATGTGACCTGTGATGTGGGAAAATATTATAAATAAGTACACCATTGAAGTCTCTTGAGAAAATTAAAGTATGATTATCAGAGATTACTAGTATGTGGAAGGGGAAATTGATCCACTAGAAGATAGTTTTATCCAAAGAAGGCAAGAACACATAGGGGTGAGGATAAAGACTAATAGAGTTACAGGGAGACTAGATTCTACATTAATAGCTAATGTTCTTATAGAAACTAAAACATTGCATACTAATGAATGGACATGAGCTCACCACTCCACGAAGGCTAGCTAGGCTTAAGCAGGCCATATCTCATCCATGACCATGGTGAATAGTGTAATATATGTGCCCACATTCCAGACAGCATATAAAAAGCCTCTCTCCAGAGTCTTAGGCATCTGAGCAGGGGAAAAGATCTCCTGAATACAAACAGATGAAATTTTTTGTCAACCCACAGCTAGGGCAGTACAAGCAGAAATATCTGTTTATACAACACAGAATAGGATATTTTGCATCCCCTAAGGTTATGAGCCAATTATATTCTATGAGAAATGGTGTAAGAACAAATGTCTGTTTTACACACCTATATTCTCCCATAGATGGTACAGATATACTCACCGTCATTCCCTCATCTAAGAATTACTCTGATATCAGTTAATGTGCAAAGTCGTGTTTTCCATGCAACTCGTAAAAACAACTAATTGGTTTATTCTTCATTACATTAGCAGACTGAATTATGTCAAATAACTGCAATTCTTTTTAAAGAAATTATTCTGCAATATCTTGAAATCTACAGAAATTAATTGACTACAAAGTTTATTGAGTGATCTTAGGGCCTTTGTGTAGTGAAAGAAATACTTATTCATCCATCTAGTAACAGGCACTCCTATAATGTAAGGCAGGAAGTATGAAGATGTAAACTCAACATTATTTCTGTTTGTATAGATTCGTTGAGACATATGAGTGTTGGATGAGCATCTTTATTAACTGAGTAAATTTCAGATATAAAGTGTTGTTTGCCCCTTTCTCCACATTAAATGTTGCCTAGATATATACTACCCCTTAGTCATATCATTGCATATCTAATATCTGATAAAATAGACAAATTGCTTCAAATTATAACACTAAGCATATCTTTAGAAATTCTATATCACTAGATAAGAAATATCTGCAGAAAATTTAAACTGGATCTTTTCACAGGAAGAAGGGAAGGTTGACATGATCAAAGAAGAATGTTTTCAAATGTGGAAGGGTGAGTGAAATACATAGACTTTTTGCATTTACATCTTTTCTTTATAAAAACCACAGTAAAAAGAAAATCCAATGTTTTCAATGATTCTTGTTCCACCAGAAATTAGATAATTATATTTATCTTACCTCAATTCTGAAGTAAATATTTGTGTAGTTAATTTGTAATGTTTAGCTTATGTAATATGTTATATTTATTTAGTCTCATTATTTAAAAAGATAATTATATATTCTTACAATACTATTTTTAATATTTAATTTTATTGCTTTGTCTGCCTTGCTAATGACTAAGTCTTTCAGGACTTAATACTGAGCTGTTATAACAAATATTTAGAATCACACAATTTGTGTTATCATTAAAAATGATACAACAGATAATGCACACATTTCAAAAATTCATACATTATTAATTAAAAGCCAATTTGTCTCATACATGTACAACTCGTCCTTTGTTTCTCCACCATGTTCATTTACCAATACCCCTATCAAATAAATGACTGATTAATAGATGAAACAGCGATGATGCCTTATTATTAGTTCCCAAAATAAAATTAGAATAAAAAAGAATTTTCAAAAGACAGCTTTGTCCCTTAAACCTCTGCAACTGCAGAATAGCACACATGATACTTTGAGCATCCCAATCATCTGAAAGAAGTTTATTCTTGAGTTGTTGGGGGGGTCAACATATTCACATGTCAACCTTTTCAACTAGTCTCTGACATTATGAGTTTCACTGTAATACAATTTCTGATCTGTTTTTATCTCTTGGGAATTCAAATTCACTTTTCTTGGTGTTTCTTCAAAGTGGCTAGTTTCTCAGAAACGAAACACTGAAATCTGAAGGTCGGAGATGAATAAGATGAGGTAGTAGACACTTGAAGTCTAACAAATTCATTTTTAAAATTGCTAATAAATTATATTTGTATAAAGAAGCTTAGGTGTACTATTAATGTAGCAGTGTATTAGCCTTTGTAGGAGATGGTTAACATTGCCAAAAACCATCTAAAATTTTTGTCTACCATAACTATATAAAATTCAGTAAAGTCTACAGTAAAGTATAGTTCTACTTCATGTTTTCTTAGGTACATAATGGAGACTGATCTTAATATAATTTGGCTATGAGGAGCTTTTATTTCAACAGATTAATAAAGAAGCTCAGTGAATAATATACATATTTATGGGTAAATATGTACTGTATCTATTAAAGCATGACAAACAAATGACAATGAGTAGTAAAATGATTATCTGCCCAGAAATAAGACATTTATAAATCTTTTAATATTCAAATAGTCTACAGCAAGTTTGAAATTTGGATATTTCTTCCAAGTATAAGTAAGGCATTTTAAAAGTACACATTATTCCGAGAAACATAAATGTAATTATTTTTATAAGATTTAAAATTTTTATGTTATCATGTTATGGCATTTCCCAAATACCAGTATATTTATAAAGACTAAAGTATTTGTTTTAGTCATTTTGCTTATTATATTTTGCAAATAAATTTCCTGTAATAACCAATTGTAAAGTATATTTCTGGAAATTTCAAATATTTAAAACTCAGAGTATAACCCTAAAAGAGTAATACAAACTATTGAAAATTTCTTGATTCTTTTCTCTTCTGGATGATCAATATGGCTCACATCAAAAGGGCTAGTCACACTAAAATGAAAATCAGGTAATGGCTTGAAAATAACAGAGGAATTAGGATTTGTTATTAGAATGAAATTAGAATTACATATTAAATTACCGAAATAAAAGGGAATTTAAAGGTAAAGGATGAAGTTGAAGGAGTAAATATATGGGAATCCTGTAAACTGTTAGATGCTAGGATGCATGGTATAGAAAGAAAAAATACCAGAAATAGCAAAGGCACAGTTATTAAAATATTGAAATAACTTCTTTTTGTTATAGGTCATGATTTTTTTGCTTTCCTTCAGTGCCATTCCTTACCACACTTCCTCAAAATACTTCCTTAGAAAAGAATAGAGTCTATACATAGCACTATGCTACAAAGCCCTACCACAGAGTGGACCCCACCATTTCCCATGGGTTGATGCAGCCTACTTGACAAACTAAAAAAAATACAAATAGAAAACAAATATACTAACAATATTTTTAAAAACTATTTTGTTTCTGTCTTCATAAGTTAATGTCACCCTGTTTCAAAATAATGTTGATGTAGATACCACTGTTATGCCATCAAAACTGAAGGAAAATGAAAGATGGTGGAGACTTGGGAATAAAATGGAATCCATGAGCAAGAGAATGGAATACAGAGGAATAATGGAGGAAATTTTGTTTAAAGGTCATATTATATACTATTTACAAATACATTTACAATGGTATACATTTGTAAATATAATGTGTAAGGTTAATAATAACAAATAAATCAATAAAAATCTTTTAACTTTAAAATATACAAATACAGCCTATAAGGATAATAGAAAAGGAAGTAGAGACAGTGCAGGGGGGCAGAAAGATCCAATTTTAATCCCACTGCAGTTATTGGAATGCTTGGCATAGAAGGCTGGCTCAGAAGAAACCTGTGGAAGAACCCTGTTGTTCTGGGGGCATAAGTGATGAGTGAGACATGAGCAAAGGCTTGGGGCAGAAGTGCTGGGAGCTGAGGTTCCACAGAGTGCGACCTGGTTGTTGTCTACCTAAAGTTCAAAAAACTACATGCAAACTTCCCAGGGAAGTGGTATTAGTGACATCCTGAGACAAAGGTTGTGTTTGTAGGGCCCTTTAATAACCTGAAAGCTCAGCTCTGTGATAAATAACAAAAGCTTACATAATGTAGCCATTTATTAACAAAATGACTCCACACTGACAGTTAATTCCAAAAGCAGAAGAGGATTATGAAAAAAGTGGAAACTAAGAATTTTTGCAATTTTTAAAATATGGAAAGTCTTTAAGAGTACTGGATGCAGACATAATTATATAATGAACAGTCCTGAGTTTGAAAACATACTTTTCACATAGGATTTGGAACTCATCAATGCAATCATGAGGACCTCTGTAATAACAAGCTCTTCCTTTCCAAACTGGATAGGTAAATGCATCTGTATCTTGGGTATTGTTTTAACAGAAATCATGGCAAGCACATAGAACTGTAAGTTTTCTTTACTTCAAGTAAGTGTTTTCTCATATGTGTGTGTACATGTGTGTAAATGTACATGTGTATTTGTATGTGTGTATGTATTTGCAAGTATGTGAATATGTATGTACATGCATGTGTCTATGTGCCCATGCATGTATGTGTTTGTGTACAGAAAGAAGTGAGTGATACCAGAGGACATCCTAAGAAATTTACATGTATATAATTAATGTCAACTTTCCCTCCCAGGAAGAAGGCTATGGAAGTTGGTGTTGGGATGCAGGTGGGGTAGATGAAATATGAGGCAGGAAAACAGTCTTGGAAACTTAGTCTACAAATCTCCCTCTGAGAAAGATGCTTGATAAGCCAGTTCTCAAGAGAACTAAGTCTACTGAGAGGAGAAAGTTCAAGGCACCAACCCCAAGAATTATGGAAAAATGAATGAGACAGCCTTGAAGTCAGTTACAAATACTAAAAGCTTTATTTTAATATTGTAAGAGGAGATTTTTTTTCAGTTGGTAAAGGAGAGACAAAAGAACATCAATAAATAGACTTTAAATATAAAAAAATAAATAAATTAAAAAATAAAAATACTATTAAAGCAAGAACAAAGACCATAAATATCTCTGGGATTTGGGATAGAATGATATATGAGGAAGAAGAGAAAGGATGGAGCTTCAAAACAAGAGATTGTAACCAAACAACAAAAGAGAATGTTGAAACTTGTGACTACATGGCAAAACAGCAGAGTGAAGTCATTGTTTTCTTGGAAAAATAATCCCTCTAACTTATGTAATTCTTTCTTTCAACAAACTTATATTACCTTTAGGTTTTCCCCAAACATTTTTACTATCTATGCAAGCTTTACTCTAGCATGTGAATTTTAAATAAGTACCTATGCAACAGAACAATATGACTTCTACTTAGTTAAGTAACTACTGCTATATTTGAGTATACTATCCAACATGCTCATTGATATGATGACTGCAAAGAGAGGGAAGATTGAGAAAGTTGGTGATGGATAGACAGTAGTATAGTATCAGTCACACTATCTATGAACAAAGATGAAAATACAAAAAGATAAAATCTAGCCCTTTGTCAATAGTCAGGCATACAAAGAACCAGTATAGTTTCCGAAACAAAGTTCAGCTGATATTCTGCTTTCAATAAAAGTTTTTGAATATATGAGGAATTTAAAAATCTTTTCAATGTTATGTATCATAAAAGTAGACAAGTGAAGACAGTTAATTGGTGTACCACTACAGCTTATTTTCTACCTGAAAAACAAGCAGAAGGAATGCCAAAAGTACAAGAAGTTCATGACGTGGCCTATTTTAAAAGGGTATATAGTGCCTCTACAATAGTGTTTTCAAAGTATGCAATAAGGTCCCTTGGGACAAGATGAGCCCATTATGAGGTCCATGAAGTAAAGAAATTTTATAGTATTATCTGAGATGGTGTTACCATTTTTCCCTTTTAATATTTATACTGATTTGCTGAAGCAGTATAACTTCTGCTTCACATGTAGGAACACAAGTATAGTTCTGCATCTTATCTAAAAATAATTATTTATTTTATAAATAAAGTCATTGTTCATAAAACCTACTCACATGAATGTGATGGGTTTATTATTCATTATTATAATTTCTTAATAAAGAAACATTTAAAATAGCCTGTATTTTAATTTCTGATACATTAAATATCAATAAAGATAAATCATATATACAAAAGAATCAGAGTGTCCTGGATTTAGAATGTCCATGAATCTCTTTTCCACATTGCTATACCTCATTCTGTTACCTGGCCTGATGAAACTCGGCATCAACTCTTTTTATATATACCTTCCTGGCATGTTTATTCCTTCCACATTTTAATTACCATTCATATTGACTCTCTTCTCATAGAATACCTTCCCTCAGTGTCTATGTTTGCCACTCTTACTCTATCCTGTCATAATCAAAGATGTTGATTGGACATCCTAGCTTTGTACTACCTGGCAGAACCACTAGGGGGTTGCTGTAAATGAATGCGTTCTTATTACACTGTCTTTGGAAATTTTGGGAATATCTATCTCTAAGATCTATTTTACTCTGAGTACATAAATTTTACTTTGACATTAAGCACAATGAATTCCTCCAAATATGATTAATATATTTATATCAAATTCCAGTTCATGTTATAATACTAATGCAATATTCTACTTCAGTATTTTCCTGGCAATTTCATATACAGATTTGATGAGAGTCAAGTGAAATGAGGGAGAAAACCAGTTCCCCTTTCCAGATTCACTGTTTACACTTGTATGAAGAATATTATTGGGAAATAAGTAATCTAAACATGTAAGAATGTTACACTTGTTTGAGTGAAAATACAGTGCATCTGGAATGCTGTATATTCTGTCACCCAACTGTTACTCAATAATATGCAATGGTAAGAAACTAATATCACCTGAATGCAATGAAAATAGTGTGTTCTGTGGTCTGGTAATAAAACAAACTAATGATGTCAGATGTTCACTGACATAAATCATTTCCCCTAATAAGTGTGCACCCTGCTTCCACAAGCTTAAACTCACAGTTCGAAAAGAAGCTGGAATAGAACATGGGCATGCACTCTCCATTACCTTTTAAAAACACATTTCACCTTTGGGATAAAAGCATATGTATTTGGCATCAATTAAAAATGTGCAAGCTTACATATTTTGAGAAACTGGTGAATACATTTATGACAAGATAATTTTACTCAGCCTTAAGTCAGCAAAACTTCCTGACAGATAAGTGGAAGAAAAGCTTTGCAGTTCAATCATTCTATTATGTGGGATATCAGTAATGCAACACAGTCTAGATTAATAAGGGGGAGGATTTACTCTATCGATCTTAAGATGTTCACGCTTCAACCACATCCAGTTCGAATAGATTACATATGGTTCTGATGGGGATCAGGCTTAGATAAGGAGCTTGCTGTTGCAGTGCTCATTCGACATTTTGGATGGTTGATTGGGGGAAGAAAAAGAATCTGAGGTTTCATCGCAAAGGAAAGTAAGGCACTCACATTAGGCATATAGGGAAATAACATACCAAGATTAGATATGTCTGTCTTCTCAAGTATTGCAATATGGACCAGAAGGGTTTGAAACAGTTCTTTGAAACAACACTTTAATTTGCACTTGGAAAGATCCAGAAGTGGAATGAATGCCTAAAGCAGTAGTTAACTGTTCTTTAGAATAGAGGAGAGAAAGACATACATTTCCATTAAAAGGGCTGCTCAATGACTCTGTTCAGTACATATGACTCTAAGCAAAAATATAACCCACTTATGAACAGTTTTCACCAAGCATTTTAGACTTTTTGTAAAGAATTAAAGTAAGTCATTTATGTATCTGGCTGTCATAGCATTTTCTTGGGAAGTTGAATGTATTTGAAGACTTGCTTAAATACCTGATGAGTATTGCCTTGTGATCTATATGTATTACGGCTCATGAGAACCCCAAAAGGACACATTCCTGCACCTGATCAGAGGATCAAAATATATGTCTTGAGAGGAACCTTGATTATCTGCTACATAGCAAGGTGAAAGTGTTTTACATTTTATTAGATGATAATCTGTATCCATTTAGAAGATTATAATAAATTATCATTACACAGGCATAGACTGATACTAGAAAAGAAATGACTTTGTGAAAGACCACTGTATTTATTAAGAATTGTAGTGAAAGAGGAAGTGGGTACTTGCACTTGGAATCATCATTCTTTATGCCCTACTGACCTTTTTATTGTTTCTCAGTGTTCCCACAAATGCGCAGCTGCTCTGATAAACCACAGGAGTTGACAACAACTGAATTTAACAACCACTTCCCATGATTCTTCTGCTGTGGGAATGCAGCCTCTTTAGGACAGAAGCTATGCTATTGTTTTAAAATGTCTCCAACTCCACTTAACTGCAGACTGGCAAAGATGCCAAGTTTCCTGAATGTCATTGCTGATTCTTGCTTATAACATTTTCATTAATGTATTCCCACTTGTAACATTTTCATTTCACTCTCTCAAAAAGTGGCAGAAACAAATTTTAGTGCGTTAGTAAAATACTAAGCAGAAACAACTAATATAAAAAAGTAAATCACTGTTACCTAAGGATTTTGTATAGGCTACAAAATTTAATTTCCATTTGTGAAATGGATACCAGCAGTTTATGGAGAAAATGATGCATCCTTTAAAATTCTGTGCTTTTTATTTAGCAACCTTAGAAAGTGTACAAAACATTTTATTTCTATCAAATTGTTCAAAGAAAGATGCTTGCCTGGATTATTTTAATGCTAGAAATGTTCGTGTCAGTTCTTCAGATGGGGGAGTCAGGTGTAAATTAATTTGTCTCAGTTTTATCTTTTATTCCTCTTAATATTGGATGGCAAGCAATATTAGAGCTGATTTTCTGTATGATGTATATATTGGGGTACTCTGTAGTACAAGTGTTTTATAGTGGTGCTTTTCTTTCTTTGTGTGTGTATGTGTGCGGGCGCACGCGTGCATATGCATGCAAACTCACTTTGGCCAGTACTTTATTCTAGGAGAGTTTAAATTGTGTTTGATATGCAAAAAGTTGTTTATGATTTGACTATATCATTTTTATACTTCGTCTGTCAGTAGAGGATGATAGAGAATAATAAAATATCTTTATTCTTCTAAAGTATCAATGATAATTAAAGCACACATCATGATATAACATGATGATATAAGCGAAGTCATAATGTAACACGAAACTGTCCTTAGTAAATTAGTAAACAAAGTGCATCCACCTTATTAAAGTGACTGGAAGCACCAAAGAACAGTCCTGAAAGACGTGCCACAAAATACAAACATTATATCCACTTATGTGAGAGACAGCATAACATCTACTAAAGAACCAATGGGACAATCCATGACAAGCCATCTTGCCAAACAGAAGAGATGGAAACTATGACAGTAAATAGTTTGTTTTTGGTGTTTGAACTAGAAGCACAGACGCAGTAATGGGATATTTAGGCAGTGTGGCAAAAGCAATGAGACGGTTAAACCATCTCTGGTGATGCCCTGACCAATCAGAGATCAAGAAGAGTCTCATCAGATATGACTACCCAAACTTCAACTTCTCAGCCTGAGAAGAGTGGTGACCTTTCTCAGCACTTATCATAATCAGCCAGCCCTATTTATTCATTTAGAAAATAGTGAAAAAGACTACGAAACTTAGGGTTTATTTCCAATACTATTAGATGCTCACTCAGCCTGAAAGCATGTGCCAAATATTTAATTTTCTTCCAAATGGTTAGAGCAAATTAACAAATGTGTGGGATGGTTCAAATATGTTCTGCTCTACCCTAATCATTTTATTGTTTGTCCTTTAATCTGGATATTTTGTTGCCACTATATTTTCCTATCTCTGATTTGAGCATCTTGCCTTCTCTGAACCTTCGTTTCTGGTTTAGTTGCATTCTGATGGTTCACCAAGGATACAGATTTGCAGGCACATGATAATGTTCTTATACCTCTAGTGTTACTGGAACAGTGAATAGAAATATCGATTTTCACTGGAATCATTTCATACAAGATGCACAGAGGCAATTCTTTGACGTTTTCTTTGCTCTCTATAGAAACTAAAGGAAAACTTCAAGCTTAGAAAATCTGGATGCTGTGTTTTTGTGCACGCCACTTTCACCTTTGGCAGGAAGGTGCAGAGCTCAGCTGTGGTTTCACAGTTCTTTCCTTTTAGACAGGTTATTATTAATAGATGCAGTTCTGAACTTATTTTCAATGAACCAACTTTAAAACTCTATTTATCATGATCCTTACTTATTTGATATTGTGCTTTAACTAAATAATACTAATAATCACCTGAAATTGTGTTTTCAAGATTCTTAAATTTGTACCATTTAAATTGAAAATTAAAGTAAGTTTTGTTCTGAAAAAAACACATAATATTTAAAAATCTGGAAATGTAGAAAATGAGCATCCGTTCTTTCCCAAAAGGTATAGAAGTTCTTCACATTACAGACAGAGAAATGGCAATCTTTTACCTCATAAAACTGTCAATAATCCTTAATATTAAGCCTGCTAAAAGAAAGGGCTTGCCCGTGATTGCCTCCATCTTTAAACGAGCCTCACAACAGTGTTTCAAGGCTGCAGTTTATGGTGAAAATGGACATGAAAGTTTGTTTATTTAATTTCACAGAAGTTTTCTGTGAAATTAAATAAACATAGTAAAACATCTCAATTTAATGCATTCATCAGTCAAACGGATTCTCAATATTAATCTCAATGTTTGGAATCGGTTGATGTGCTGAAAGCTGGGAAAATTGTGTGCAGTATAGAAAACCTGTGTCTGTATTGCAAAGGAAGAATAAATTACATCAAGTATAGACAATTATTATAAGGAAGATGTTTTAGACTTGGAAAAACACACATCACTTCCATCTGGTAAACAGTTATTGCTAAAATATTTATAAATATCCCTTCAGAATTCATATGTCACACACAGATGTGATTTTCAGATAACATGCCTCTCAATTAAGACCCCTCTGTGCTGTATATTACACAAACATTTGAGTATCTAACAGAAAAATAAATTATTTCCTTAATAGATCCACAGGGATTAGATCTTCATGCAACTGTGAAAAAATTTAAATGCAGTACCAAAGGAGGTCAAATGCTTTACTTACTGGCTTGATTACATTTACTTTTACTAACAACAATGAGTTTTAGAGAAGCACACGTTGCGATTGGTGATCTTGACTTTTCTAAGTTTTCTAGACTTTGCATCATTTGACTATCATTTGTAGAAATAGTTTAATTTTAAATATACTTAAAAGAAATAATTTTACACAAATGTCTTAAAAAAAGAAATGTGTTATGTGACTCACATACCAATCATACATTGTTTAAACCCAACTTATAGGTTATCATTAATTCACAGTATAGAAAACGCTTAAGAGGATCCTAAGTTCACTGGCAACTTTCTTTTAGTGAAGTTAAAGAGGCCCACTTGTGGAGTTAGCATGCTAGGGTTGCTTTCATTTATTTGTATTTTTAGTTGTAACGAATGAAACCAGACAATCAAGTTGAAATGCTTAAAATATTTTACCTCTAGGTACAGTGCAGACTGAGCCAAAAAGAGAATCAAACACCAAGAATGGCTTTCTCTAACACTTCCCTGGCAGTGGGTCTTCATTGTTCAGTTTCCTCAAGCAACTAGCTTTGAAGATTTCCTTTTGAAGATGATTTATGCTTCATTATTTCTCTTTTTAAAATGCCAGATTATCATGTCACATTTCCCTTACTATATGGTAACAATGCAATATACTCTGTATAATAACAAAGAATTGACTAAGTAGCCTAAAAATCTTTATATAGTCCATTTAAGTTAATGCATACTTCCATAATCATATTCATTAGATGAGGTCTACTTTTGTACCAGTTTTCCAAATGCCCTGAGCTGTCTCTCTACATGGATCCTTTTGATGTTTCTGCCTATGTGGTTGATAAAAATATTTTTACATTCTGTGGGATGTTACTTTGACCAAAGAACCATGGAAGTTAAGTGCAGAGTTAGATTTCCCTAGGACAGGGAAATAGAACACATAGCTATAGACTGAAGGGGATAGGTCAGGGAGAGTAAATAGGCATAGGGAGGAGTCAGAGAATATGAGAAGCAAAAGGTAAGATGAAGGGCCATTTGAGGGATCATATGGAACTTAATACAGTAGAAGATTCCTAACTAGGAATACACAGACACACACACATAGACAGACAGACAGACAGACACACACACACATACACACACACAAATAAAGACATTTTAAATAAAATTTCCAAATAATGGGGAAGACTGAGACCCATCTCACCATCTCCTGTCACCAAGTGAAACTTCAAGTTCTGGAAATGTGTCACATCCAATTGAACTGACTGCGGGGTCCCATTGCTGGAGATGACACCTATACACAGCATGTAAAATTTAAGCTGGTGCCTACATAGAGCCTTCACCCCTATGAGCTGATGTTCTTAGTATCAGAAGCTACTCTGCATACTATCAAAGGAGAACCATAAACACTCAGCCAGCTACAAATCCTTCAGTGTACAAAGGTATCCTACCAGCAAGACATGCTAGGGCTTTATTGCTACAAAGCTTGTAGGTGTAATGGATCAATGTCTAATTTTACTTACAGCCTATTCCATGAGATAGAACCCAGACCTTATGATAGATACTAGGACAACCAAGAACCTGAGACTATATAGTCCATGGGCCTATGGTAACAAAAAGGCTAACAAACAAACAAACAACAACAACAAAACACAAAAAATAAACAAAAAAATCTGCTGTACTGAAGGAACATAAAATGACTCCTAAGGAAATTCTACTATACTCAAAGATCAGTGCCTTGCTTAGAGGAAGCTATCATCAGAGCAGCTTCCTACTACAGCAGATGAGAAAAAAAAGTACAGATACCCACAGCCAGACTTGATGCAGAGACTGAGAGACCTTAGAATACTTAGGACTCAGAGAATCCCACAGAAAAGGAGGTGGAAAAGGCATCTTGTAGTAAGAGGAAGAGGGTTTTAGGACACCAAGAAACAAGGACTTCTAAGCAAAGCAGGACCAATGCACATATGAACTCAAAGGCTGAGCAGCATGCACAGGGGTCTGCACAGGTCTTCACCAGATGGGGTCCTAGAGCTGAAAGGAGAAGTGGATATGTTCCCATGCACAACACAGAAGCTAGGTCTAACTGATATCACTTCAAATGAAAAATTAATTTTATTCAAGGGAGTCCCACTGAGGAAACAAACTACTCTTAAGAGTAGGCAGCATGGTCAGCAGAAAATAAATTCAAGTCTATCTTTGGAGTTTCTTTGTCGCATAACATCATGTCAGAGCTGCTTCTTTTTATCTTTTTGTTTGCTTGTTTAATCTTTACTGTGAAAGAAAATGGCCTTCCAATTTTCCCTGAGACATTAATCTGTAGTACCAATGAGACAAATTAAAACAAGCCACAAGAAAGTACAAACAAAAGTAACAGTAAAGCGCTTCATATAACCGCTTGTGTTTCTGAGGTAAGTTATGATGATGGCTTCTGACCTGCTGATAACACTGTTTCTTGTATAATAATGTAAATATGGGGACTTGTGGTAAATTCTTCAGGTGCAAAATATGAGGAAAACATTTTCTTAACCAATTACCTAGCTGTCACTCTGCAATACTGATAAGGTTCAAGACATTTATGTAGAGTCATGGATATTTGGTCCTGATTTATTTTATACAACTCAAGCTGGTTCAACATTTATCTCTCAAAACATCCTGTTAAGTATTTATTTTTCCATTCTATATGACCTCTTGATGAAGGTAGAATGTGTTCAGTGGCTGTTATTACCACAATGACACTTCTAAAGAAAGCTTCTGGTAAGCCAAGTATACTACAGGAGCCATTGCTACTGTCACTAGGCCAAGAGCATCAAGCTGTGGTGCGGGAAAATTGTCTGTATTCTGTCAATCGTATTTTAAATAAACGCTGATTGGCAAGGCAGGAAGTATAGGCTGGTCAGCCAGAGAGGAAGTAGAGGCGGGGCAAGGAGAAAAGGAGAATGCTGGGAAGGAGGAAGCCCATTCCTTGGCATTCCTACCCAGACCACAGAAGAAACAGGATGTGACCTGCCCCGCTGAAAATGGTACTGAGCCATGTGGCTAACAAAGATAAGAATAATGGTTAATATAAATTATAAGAGCTAATAAGAAGCCTGAGCTAATGGGCTAATCAGTTTATCATTAATATAGACCTCTCTTTGTGATTTTCTTTGAGACTTGCTGGCTGTGGGAACTGGGCAGGACAGAAACCCCGATGAGCAGGCCCTCATGTTACAAAGCTGCTTCCTATAACTGTTTCCTTGTGATACTCTGAATTTGAAGAGTATTTCCTATCTATCTGTCTGGCTGGCTGTCCATCTGCCCATCTATGTGAATAATTTTAACAAAGGAAGGGAAAGATATGCATAATGAACAGAATACACTGAAAAAGGAAATTAAAGAAGCTTCCCAATGATGGAAAAATCTTTCTCTGCACACGAATTCTTAGAATCAATATTTTGAAAATGGCTACCCTACCAAAAGCAATCTAGAGATTCAGCATAATTTCTATCAAAATTCCAACATAATTCTTCACAGAAATTGAAAAGGTAACCTTAAATTTCATGTGAAAACAAGAGTGACCTAGGATAGGCAAGATAATCTTGAACAACAAACAAAATCAAAACAAATGATAGCGGTATCTCCATGCCCAAGTTATATTATGGCGTTACAGAAATAGAAAATAGATATATTCTTGTATAACAGCATACTCACTGGTCAATGCACTAGAATTGGCTACTCACACGTATACCTGTATGCCTATGCATGATTTTTTACAGAAAGATCAGCAGTAACCATTGGAAAAACATAGCAACTGCAATAAATGGTCCTGGGAAAAGTAGACAGCTATGTAGAAGGATTAAAGGAACCTTATTCCTCTTCTGTACTTAACTCAACTCTATGTGGATCAAGGAATCCTTAGTAAGACATGATACCCAAGATTTGGTAGAAAGGATAGTGAGAAATTCTTGAATTTACTGTTACTACATTTTAAATGTCACTTTTTAAATTTATAAAGTTTTTTTTTTAGAATTTCATAAACTAGTCCTATATTTAAAATATTTACACCCTTTCTTCTCTCCACATGCCACTTTGAAAAAATCATTTAGGAGTTGACCCAGGATGATAGTTAACTAAAAGTGCTTGCGACACAAGCCTGAGACACTAAATCTGATACTAGGAATTCACATAAAGAGCCTGATGTTGTAGCATGCCTCCATAAAGCCAGGATTCATATGTAAAGATGCAGGCAGGACAGGAGAGAATTTGGCTAGAAGCTCAATGACCAACTGATTGGGATATACTATACATTAGAAACAACAAGGTATCCTACTCTAACAAGAATGAACACAAGATATTATTCCTGGAAGTCTTCATTGATCTTCATACATATAATGTAGTGTGTGCATATTCACACACACACACACTCTCTCAGTCAATAATTCAATAAGATTACTTTACAGTCAAACATATTGAAACTGTATTTCTTCAATGGAAAGTATGAGTACTCTAATTATTCAAGTGGTTTTGTAGTAATTTTGTGAATGTATAAAGGAAACAGTTAAGCAAAACTTTTGGTCAACATATATTTCATTTAGATTTTGGCAATGCCTTATTGTTTATGTGGGGGGGTTGTGGGTGTGTGGGTGGTGGGGATGTGTGTATGTAGACTCCAGAGGAGTGCACTCCTGTATCATAATTCCACTTATCCCCTTAAGACAGGATTGATGTCTCGTTGAACCTGCACTGGCAGTCAGCAGGCTACCGTGATCTTTCTGTCTATGTTCCTGATGGAGTTGGGGTTACAACCACACATGGGCCATTCCCAGTGTTTTACATGGGTGTTGAGAATTTGAACTCTAATTAACATACTTTTTAAACTTGTGCTTTTAGCCACAGTGTCATCTCACAGCTTCTTTCTTTGCTAATCTGTATACATTTTTATTCACAGATTCTGAAGTATTTGTCGTTGGACCCTTTTAAACATGCATACAATATTTAAATAGAATTAGTAGCCAGAATTCAAGTGTATCACATTCTAATTACAAACTAATCATTGTTCAGGCACTACTGATTGCAAGAAGTCATGAATTATCACAGCAATGCTGATGTGTAGATGCTGACAGATGTGCACATTTGACTGAAAAGGAAAAGGAGACTTGGTATTCCCAAGGCCATCTGGAATGTCAGCAATAAGGACCATTTGAACTCTCGTCTTCCTTACATGAGCATACAAGTGCTTCCCTCATGTCAGAGGCAAATAAATGACTCAGCATTTATTTGGAGGTGCATATTAACATTTCAATTTCATTGTCCTAAGTTCTCTATCTCTTAGACCCAGTTCATCATTGAAAAATTAGAAGTCTTTGTTTTCTATATGGCATAGCCACTCAATCATAAAAGTATTTACAGTCTCCAGTTCTTTGGGTTTATTCTAGTTCTTTCTGTAAAATAAAGAAGTAGACATAAAATAAAAGCATTTATTTTATGTACTCTCTTTTGTTATATCAAATGCAAGTTAAATCTCAGTATGTGTAAAAAAATCTAAAAATCTTTTTGTTTGGTAACATTTTAAAAACAGACTCCTTTCTTACATCTCTTATCTCTATGTAGCAAAACGTGCATGCATTTACATGTCAAATAGTAAAGCAGTGTGATATTACCTTTCAGTAGTAGTAGAGTACAAAGGTAGCTTATTCTATCTTCCCATGAGAGACTGAAACAAGCTTGCATTGCTCTCCCTCACAGAGGGATCCAGATACTGGCATATGCTATGTCCCCAAACTACTCAATAAATTGCTGCAATACACAGCTACTTTAACTACCATTGTTATGTTTTTAAAGTTATAAAGATTGTAGAATAAAGCAGAATCAAGATTTTTAATTCATTTAAAATAACCATAAAATTGTGTGAAGGATCACATATAACATTCCTGGATAGTATTTCCAGTATATTCACAAAACATCCGTGCAGAGAACACCTGTGATTAATTAAAATATTTTAAAACCCTGTTTTTTGATAAATAAGATTTGGTGGTTAACATTAAGACATTCCAAGCAGTATGTTAAAACGGCCAATTATATAATCATGGGAGTCCATGTGATGTAGAAAAAGGGCAGTTATGAGTTCAGGCCCAGGCTTAGTCATATAATTAGGCTCTGTTTCCACAAACAAACAAAACAAAGAAAAATCAATAAAACAGTTCTGGGGATATAAATTAGTGGTGTGGTGCTTAAATAGGAGTGCAATGCATTGGGTTTAATCACCAGCATCAAAACCATAAATACATAAATTGTTTTCACCCATGTGTCAGTGCTGTCTGAAGTGCCCCCCTCCCACTTTCCTTACTAAAGTATGCAGGAGGCTGAGCACACTAAACCAAGCAGCCATGCAGGCTGTGTTGATAGTTATGAGAACAGTGCTGCTGCAGGTTGCACATCCAAAGAGGAAGAAGTGGCCCTTTGAAATGTAATGGAAATGCAGACAGATTTTGTGGTTTGGCAAAAGAGATTTATTTTTAATTACATTATTAAGGTTTTTGTTTCTATTCATAAAATTTCATTTTTTTGAGGCAAGGATTCCCTCTCTAGTCTAGGTTTGCTTGAAAGTCTAGGTAATCCTCCTGCCTCACCTGTCCAGTTTTGAATTAGTGGTATGTAGCAGTACTCTGGTTCAAGCAGTCTGTATTTAAAACCTAGAATATCATCTGACATTTTCTTTTCTGTGTGATCTTGAACCCTCATCCTTGCTTTCTGTGCTTAGGATGAAATGAATGCTGCTATGAAAGTTGCACTAGAAATGACTACATACAGTAGACATAAACAATGACAATAGTATTGAAAATGTTAATGAAGAAGGGGATATCTTGTGGGTTCCCATCCCTAAACACTGATGTGTAGGCAGCTGATGACTGCTTGAAAAAGCTGATGATAATTAGCTTCTTCCTGAGATGAAACCCCTTATTGCTTTCCAATGCAGACCAGTTTCCAGTGAAAACTGCAATGCACACACCACATCAGTCACATCACATCATATCACAATAACAAAGAGAAAGAGACTATAAACGCAGGACTGAAAACATGGTTCGAAGAAGAGTATTTGGGAAAGACAAGAGGGAAAATGGGAAGAGGGAAAGAGATGCCATTTTCTTTCACTGAAACATATTAAAAAATCAACTAAAATAAATAAATGTGTTTTATGAAAGGACAGAACTCCTTCATATACCATATATCTCTTTAGGTGTTTAGAGAGACAATTGTGTTTCTCTTTTATTGTACTCTCACTTATGTCCACATGTACACAGTTGTAACATAACAAGAAAAGTCTGAAAAACTTGGAAAAATGATGTCATTTCTTTAAAGATATTAGACAATTATATTCAAGAGGAAGAAAACCAAAATGATTCCAAGCTTCATTAACTGAATTTAATTGCATAAAAGTGCTATCATTTATCCTACTTAACTTTTATTTTCAATTTTACACAACCTAGAGTCACTTGGGAAGAAAAAAAACTCTATTTAAGAATTGGCTCCATCAGATTGGCCTGTGGTCATCTCTGTGGGAAAGTATCTTCATTAATGATAGAAACAGGAGGGTCTAGCTCACTGTGAGTGGCAGCATCCCTAGGCAGCTGAGCTTGGGCTTTCTAAGAAAACCATCAGAGAGAAAGCAGCATGTGAGCCATCAATTGATTTATCTAGTGAAAATATAGCACATAAATTTCTACAGCAAAACCACCATGGATTTAAAAAGAGAATTAATGAACATTAAGAATTAACAACTTTGGCCACAGAATTGGAGTATGTAAACTGAAGTTTCAGAATAATCCTCTTTTAATTTTAGTATTCCAGAGAAAACAAGAGAGAAACACAATGCAGGATTACAGCCTGAAAAAGACAGCCTCTCAGGCATCATAATCTGAGGTTCAAACCACGCATGCAGTTCAGTGACTCAGATACCTAACCAGGATTTCTAGATAATCTGTTAATGTGATGACTAGAGAAAATACAAGGAAACATTGTCAAATAATACTCCCAAAATGGGTAGTAAGAAATCCATTCTGAATAAATGACTTGACAAGATGTTTTGCCAGTGTCACAAGGAAATGTTTCAGTGGCATAGAGAGACCAGTGCTAAAAAAAAATTGAAGTACTAATGAAAGAACAAAACAAAAACTAAGTTGAAATTCTTATGTCCGACTACATTTGTGTCCATTGTCTTTTCACTCCTTGGGCATGCATATACACTGCTCCTTCCGTGGATGTCATATACAGTGATTAGGAGAGGAGCATTCTAAACTGTTAAGAAATGTGCTTTTTCATAGATTGAGATTAGCATATGTCCAAGACAATATGATAAAGAGATTTTTGCCTATTTCAACAAAGTACAAGGGTGAAAGTTAATACCTACAGCACAGAAGATTCTTACATGTATATCTGGATGGGAGGTGGGAGTAACAAATTGAGACATGGGAAAATGGCATTTAAGAACAGGATTGCACTTAACAGGCACAAAGGGCATACAGGCAAACATTCTGCACCCCTAGTTTGTGAATATTAGGTCTTGTTTACACATTCCAAAATGACAAATTAGTGTAGGAGGTCCTTCTGTATTTGGATTGCTTTCATTGGTTAATAAAGAGACTGCCTTGGCCTTTTGATAGGGCAGGACTTAGATAGGCCGGGAAAAGAGAACAGAATGCTGGGAAGAAGGGAAGTGTGGCAGAAGTCATGTTTCTCCTGGTTAGGAATCTTTCCCGGTAAGCCACAACCTCGTGGTGACATACAGATTATTAGAAATGGGTTAAACGAATATGTAAGAGTTAGCCAATAAGAGGTTAGAACTAATGGGCCAGGCAGTAATTTAATTCATACAGTTTCTGTGTAATCATTTTGGGGGTTAAGCTAGCCGGGCACTGGGAACGTGGCCCGTGCCCATTACTACAGATTGGTTGCCCAAGGTGGTTGACTGACTCCACATTAAATTTGACAGAACTTCAAAAAGAATACAGAGTTTAACAGAGATTTTGCTGTTTGCTAGTGGGGTACTGCAGAGAAAATTTCCTCACTTAGCAGCCGCAACAGTAAAAGAGCCATGACAGTTGTAAAATGCCGGCTTTCTGAGCTATACTGCTGGCGCCATCTCTGACTCCCGCTGGAGAGAGATCATTTGGATGAGGTTTTTGACTAAAGTGCTAAAGCTTGCTTGATGGCTATGTGGACTGTTGTATGCCTGGGACTGTGTGCAGCTCAGAGGCACAAGTGACTCAGAGGCACAAGCAGCTCTGCCATGCTAGCTGTGCAGTGCACATGGTTCAGAGGCACAAGTGGCTCCACCATGTTGAACTGGGCGGATCAAGCAGGCAGTACCTGTATTTGACCTGGGATTGTTGCAGCTTAGATTCTTAAGAGCTTAGCATTTTAAAAGCGCATAGCAAAAGTGTTCCTGATTAGTAAAGAATTACAGATTCACAATAGGACAGATTCAGACATAAAAGACCTAAATGGGTCACACTGTTGAATAAAGGTACTTAGTAGGCTTAAAAGAGAAAAGAAATAAGGAGTATAGAGAGATGCTTTAAAAAATGTGTAAAGTTTTTAAAGGGACAGAGTACCTTTAAATCATAGATTTAATCATAGATTAAAAAAATAAGCCAGGTAAAAATGGAAAATTTACAGAATGTCTGGATTATGCATTTTATTGTGTTTTCTTTAAATTTTTTGACTGTGAAGGAGCTAAATAGAGAGACATTTCACTGTATGGTCTGCTAAGCTGTACCAGCATATATGTTCTAAAGGTATCTTGACTTCAAAATTTGGGTCTAAGGATATGATGCTTTGGAAAAGAGGTTCTTCTTTTGTTTTGACAGAGAATGAGACCCTGTGGATTACTTCTAAACCAATATGGTATGATAGACCACGCCTTCCTGAAAGGTCACCCTGATCACCTTCAGAAAATTACTTTACTCAATTGGTGACTGAGATGAAACTAGTACATAGGATACACCATGAAAGACCTGATTAACAGTGCTTCCATACAGCACAAAGCAGTTTGGAGAGAAAAAGCTGTGTCCATATTCCCAAATATTGTTTATAAGTGTTGTTTTACATTTAAAATGGAATATGATATAGATATGGATAATTTGCATTGGTATTGATTTTGCTTTAATGCTATAAATTTAAGGTCAATCTTGTTATATTTCTGCTCTTGATTAAGGTATTATGATTGTGTAGTTCATTTAAAAATGTAATGTATAATTAGGAAATATAGGTTGTTAATAGATAATCATCTATAAAAATCAAGCTCGTAGTCATGTTAGTTAGATATTTTAGATATGTAGAGATATATTTCAGTTAGATAGGCATTCTTCATATCTTTCAAAGACAACATAATATGGCATTTAATGTTTTAATAACTTAGGGCTTTTCATGACAATGAGACATGTCTGCTCCTGGCAGCACCAATCTACTTCAAGAGGAAGATGGGCATCGAAGAGGCTCCTTATGGAGTTGGTTAGCCATTTGGGCAAGAAATTCCTCTGCCTGGACTGCTTCACTGGACATGCAGTACCCACAGAGAGATGACTGCTGAACTTGCCTAAAGGTGAGATGGTCCTTCGGGGTTCCTGATTCATGAAAGAGTCTGTGAGACATTCTACAGGATACAGAAGAAAGTGACTGAACTGTCTTTGAAATTTCCTGCTTTATGAAAAAGTCTGCTGGATACTATGGGCCTGTAGGCTGAAGATGGATGCCCCAATGGTAAAAAATAACTTTGGGTGACTGTCCAGAAAGCGAGATGTCTCTGTCATTTCTAGAGTTTTGGAAGTTGCTTACTTCTTATTTACTTAGGTAATATTATACCCTCTGGAGTCTTTGATGGTTTTGAAGAACAGATAGATAGTTATACTTTTCCTTTGTCATGATAAAAGATAAAATAGATCTAAATATCGTAACTGTAATTCTTGTTTGATAACTGTTTTGTTATATGTAATTTTTACTATGTTGAAGTTAAAGCCTTCCTTTTTGTTTAAACAGAAAAGTAGGAGGTCCTTCTGTATTTGTGTTGCTTTCATTAGTCAATAAAGAGACTGCCTTGGCCTTTTGATAGGGCAGGACTTAGATAGTTGGGGAAAAGTGAACAGAATGCTGGGAAGAAGGGAAGTATGGCAGACGTCATGTTTCTTCTGCTTGAGATGGACGCTGGTTAGGAATCTTTCTCGGTAAGCCACGACCTCTTGGGGACATACAGACTATTAGAACTGGGTTAAACGAATATGTAAAAGTTAGCCAAGAAGAGTTAGAACTAATGGGCCAGACAGTGTTTTAAATGAATACACTTTCTGTGTATTTATTTTGGGTGTTAAGCTAGCCGGGCACCGGGAACGTGACCCATGCCTCTTACTACAACAAATATCACACAGGTACCTTTTGTTCATGTGAGTTATATCTACTGATATTAATTATATTAAAAGCATATCAGATAATTAACATATAGAGAAGCAATATGTATTTATTATTTCAAGTGAAATAATGAAGGCATTAAATTATGTAAATAAATACAGACAAATAACAATGGTTTTGATTTTCTAAAGTACAATTTAACAATTTTTGCAAATTCTCTTTACATTTAACCTCTTAGAGCACACACTATGTTTTCACATGCTTCATGTACCTAGTAGTCAGTTGAGAAACACATTGACTGAAGAGTGTGACAAAAAGGTCCATTCAAAAGGAAGCTAGCTGAAGTGGAGTATTTTAGTAGTCCTTTCAGATGCTAGTGATATGTGTTCATTCCCCTTTGAGATTGTTTTATTTCCTTTCCAGTTTCACCAATGACGGTTTCATTGTTCAATAGTTTGATATTTTATCTTCATGAATTTGTTAACTTTTCAATGATTTTTTTACTGTTGATATCCACCTTTATTTCATTGTTCACACAATTAATCCATGGGATACTTAAAGTATTTCCGATTTGCTGAGAACGTGTGTCCTTGTTTATGATCAATTTTAAAGTAAGTCCTTGGGACTGCTCAGAAGGATGTGCCTTCTACAGACTTTGTTGTCTGTTATCCATTCATCTATAGAGTCACTCAGTGCCAGTTTCTTTGTTTTATTTGTTTATTAATTTTTATTTCATAACCCTAAATCAGAGTCAACTACGATTATTATCTTGAAGTAGGTTTGTGAATTTGTAATCCAATAATGTTTATTTCAAGAATTAGGGAATATCTATGTTCAGTTAATATGTGCTTAGGATTATAAAGTTTGCAACGAAGTACTCACTAAGTTTGAATTGGCCTTTCTTCTCTTTTCCAGCTAGTTTTAGTTGGAAGTCATTTTACCAGATTAACAGAATGTGTCTTCCTGTGTAGCTTCTAACACCTGTTTTGTGCTTATATAGCTAATACTTTAGCAACACTAAGATGTGGTCAGTTTCTTCTCTTGGACCGGTTATTAAGTGTTCTACATATTTCACCTACTGGTTTAGAAATACTTTTCTCTAGTTATGGAATTTTTTCTTCTATGATTTTATTAAGAACGATTACTGTGTTTTTGGTGTGGTGTACATCTTGTTCTTTCCATATATAGGTATTTTAGGATGTTTCAAAAGTCTAGGCTCTACTCCTGTATTTTTAAATAATGTATCATTTTATTTGAATTTTTCTTCTTTATATTTGAGAATTGGCATTTTGTCTTCCACATAATCCATTCTACTGCTGAGTATTCCTTCTTGTAATTTCATGCTTTGTGTGACTGGTGAAAATAGAGGTCTACTTTGTATATTTTCCACCATATTTACCCACATTATTTACCAAGATAAGGTCTCTTAGTGAAACTACACCTTGACATTATTTAAGCTAAACTAACTGACCATCCAATATTCCTGAAACATACACATGTTTTCTTCTAACCGTGGAAGGCATTGCAAGTCTATGCTCTCATGCCCAGTTTTTATAAGTGTCTTAGAAGTCGAACTTGGGTTATCATGTTTGTAAAGCGAGCATTTTATACACCAAGATATGTCCTTAGGCCTCAAGCTTTTCTTGCTAATCACAGAGACTGCACTTTTCATACAGGCTCTGCCTTAGTAAAATTGTTGTTTTCCATTCCATGTGTAGATGTTGAACTTTTAATGCATTAATTTCCTTCTATTTTGCATTATTAAAATCCTGGACAGCAAAACAGACAAAACAGTACTTAAGTGGTTATTAATATTTTCATCTCTTCAATGCTGTTTTGACATTTGCTAAGGTTGAGGTCAGTAAAATGAAAATCAGAAATAAATCTCTTGCCTCTTGTTTTGATGGTTTTTGGTTACATGGGCGATATTAGGGGGTCTTAGGAGTTGGTAGGAGTTGGCTATCAGGAAGAGATGTAACTCAATTTGGAATTTCACTCAAGTAGGACAGTTATTAGCTTTCTTATACTAAGACAATGAATGTACCTGTGAGGGCTTCTTGAATGAAAATCATTATCTTAAATTTCAGTTCAGATGTCTCTAAATGTCTAACGACCCTAAGTCAAGCTCAAATATTTAGTAACTAAGTCTAATTTAATTCTTTCAACATTACTGTGAAGCAACAATAAAATAAGAAAACTGTAAAAGTATTGACCTTTCTCTACAAATAGTCTATAATGGCTGACAACAAAAGTTTATTATTTTATCTTTTATAAACGAAGGGATTTTAGCAGCATAGTTGAGGTTCTTAACAATTTTGGTTTGCTCATTGACAGAGGCATCAAAAATATAATTTTACTGTATTTTCACAATTGTACTTTGCTCTCTATAACTCTGTGCTGAAGTTATTTATAAGAAGCACTGATCTACAAAAACATTGATGACAGCTTTTGCTGGAGGGGAAGTGGGGTAAAGGGAACACTCCTGCATTGCTGGAGGGAGTGCAAACTGCTATAGCCCCTTTGGATACCAGTATGGAGATTATTTAGAAAATTAGGAAACAACCTTTCTCAAGATCTAGATATATCACTTTTGGGTATATATCCAAAGGATGCTCAATAGTATCACAAGGACATATGCTCAACTATGTTCATAGCAGCATTATTTGCCATATCTAGAACCTGGAAACAACCTAAATGCCCCTCAAACAAAGAATAGATAAGGAAAATGTGGCACATCTACACAATGGAGTAATACCAGCAGAATAAAATAATAAAATTTGTAGGCAAATGAATGCAACTAGAAAACATCATATTGAGTGAGGTAACCCAGACCCAGAAAGACAATTATCATATGTACTAATTCATAAGTGGTTTTTAGACATAAAGCAAAGAAAACCAGCCTACAAATCACAATCCCAGAGAACCCTGACAACAATGAAGACCCTAAGAGAGACATACATGGATCTAATCTACATGGAAAGTAGAAAAAGACAAGCTATCCTTAGTAAATTGGGAGCATGTGGACCGTGGGAGAGGGTTAGAAGGGGAGGGGAGTGGCAGGAAGGGGAGCAGAGAAAAATGTATAGCTCAATAAATTAATTTTAATAAAAAGAACTGATTTATTTTTAATTGTATTGGGCAAAACAGCACAACTAATTCAAAATACAAAATAATCATCTTATCCCCCTCACCACTGTGTGAGTGTGTGTGTGTATGTGTGTGTGTGTGTGTGTGTGTGTATGTGTTTC
Organism: Ondatra zibethicus; assembly: GCA_004026605.1. Classification (NCBI taxonomy): domain Eukaryota; kingdom Metazoa; phylum Chordata; class Mammalia; order Rodentia; family Cricetidae; genus Ondatra; species Ondatra zibethicus. The sequence goes on from PVIU01010132.1 coordinate 56,404, forward strand.
TGTAGTGGGTACATAAAATTGTGTGTAGCACATAGAGACCACAACGTGTCATTTTCCCAGACACTGAAGTTTCAACCACCAGGAGGAGCATAGATTATGTTCTTCCCTTGAAAGAACAGGAAGAATTTTTAATCACTAAGCCATCTTTCTATCCTCAACTACCTATTCCTTGTTTTAATTTTATTTTTTAAAAACTATCGTTTTTTCATTTACATTCCAATTCCAGTTCCCACTCCCTCTCCTCCTCCTGTTCCCTCCAGTTTATCCCCCACCTTCACCCCATCCTCTCCTCAGAGAGGGTAAGGCATATTGCTTTGAGGAAGTATCAAGGTTCTCCCTACTATATCTAAGCTCAGCAAGGTATCCCTCTAAAAAGCGAGTAGTACAAGCATAAGTGATCAATCCTGGTCCCACTGCCAGTGACCCCGCAGTCTGCCCCAGACAATACAACTGTCACCCACATTCAGAGGGTCTAGTTTGGTCCTATGCTGGTTCCTTCCCTGTATGGCTGAAGTTGGTGAGTTCCCATTAGCTCAGGTAAGCTAGTTCAGTGATTGTCCCCATCATGGTCTTGACTTCTTTGCACATATTCTCACTCATCCCATTCTTTGGCTGGACTTTGGAAGCTCAGTCCAGTTCTCTGCTTTGGATCTCTGCCTCTGATTCCATCAGTTGCTGGATGAAACTTTTATGGTTACATTTAAGATAGTCTTCAATCTGACTATAGGGCAAGGCCAGGTCAGACACCCTCTCCACTGTTGTTTATGGCCTTAGCTGTGGTCATCCTTTTGGATTCCTGTGAAGTTCTCTAGTGACAGGTTTCTTGTTTGCCCCATAATGGCTCCCTCAATCAAGGTATCTCTTTTCTTGCTCTCCGTCTCTGTCCTTTCCCCATCTTGACTATCTCATTCCCTCAAGTTCTCCTCCCCAACTACTATTCCTGAAGCATAATAAATATCAACTTTTCTAAAAGGATGTCTACCACCATTTGTCTGTCCATTGTTATTATTATTCTGGTAACATATTTACAAAGCTTTATGCACATGTTACTAGTTGTTCATATTTTGCCAGTTTTTATTAAGTATTTATAGTATAAATATTGATCTCAGCATTGTAGTTTCCTTTTCTTTAAGGAAATAAAACCTGATATGACACTAACACAAGAGTAGGGATTCATTAATTTATAATATGTTTAATTATACCGTGAAAATTTCAGTGGATGATGATTTTTGTAAAATTGTTACCTGGAAAGGAGTGGTGAAAGCTTTTGTAAACACACCACTGTTACCCGAAATATCAGTTATGTAATAACAACACATTCTAAATAAAGCAGAACACATCATAACACCCAGTGCTTCCAAGGCATGACAAAGAGTCTAACACTTCACTACTCAAAGTTTTTCTGTAAATTTCTTAGATTCAATTAAATGCTTCATTTATAAGTTGCTTTTGTCATGGTGTATTATCATGGCAATGGAAGAGTACCTAAGACACCAAACTCTGATAAAGTGCTTGCTTGAGTGTGTGGGATTCTGCTCCCTAAAATTTTCTGTCCTTTACTTACAAATAAGAGATGTTAAAATGTCCATAAAACTCCTCACTCATGACCACTTAGAGTAAAGCGGTTAGTCTCATCATTTTGTAAAAGAAAAGTCCTTGATTTTAGAATTCCCATATACAACTTTGCTGTGTGGTATTATTAGTAATATTATGTTACGTGTTGAAAGGTAGAGTTCTTATGAATAAATCTTTCCTTATTACTTGTCAGTTTTAAATTATATCAAGATCAGCAATGTCTAAGGAGAGAGTATCCATGACAATGGTAGACAATGAAACTACAATTCTAAAATTATGTGATACTTAATAAAACAAGACATAGTATATTTCTAATAATTATTTAGATTATGAAAAGTAATCATTAATTTTTTCTTAAATTCATTATGGAAGACTGAGAATATATAAACTTGTGCAATTAAATATATTATTTAGTTAGTGCCAAGGATTGCTTACTGCCAAGATGACGTGAGCAGAAAAAAAAAGTTTATAAGTGTCTTATTACAAAAACATCCTTTATGCTATCTGTTTTTTAATCACACTACTATAATGATATTTAGCTTTTGTATATATCAACAATGTAGATATGTTTGTGAATTTTGCTATTTGTTTTTTCATGTAGCACTACACTAATTATGGGCATTTGAGATATGAAGCATTTTGTATATTTTTTATTTCCATTATATATGATAAAAAAACAAAGTCAAATATTTGGACTTCAGTTGTTAACAACTAATACCAAGTTAACTTGAAGAATTTTTTTTTCTGATTTCTGGATATATATTTCCATTCGTCCACATACTTAAAACTAAATAAAGCTTAATGCTAATTAAATAGTTAATGACTTTGTGAGCAATATAATTTGCAAGTGATTTATCAAGTCAGGCTATTAATTATCCATTTAGAATAAGCAAAATATCTCATGAAAATGAGCCTGCTGCCTTTTTTCATTAAACCTCCAGATGTCAGAATCCCATCGTAACCTTCTAACACCATCTCAAATGCCATTTTACTTTCGAAATGCTATTTCAACGCAAAGGTATCAGAAAGCTAATAATACTTTCATCCTGAAATTGAATATGGGATTTATATTTGAATTTTTTCAATTCATCAGCCAACTGGATTTTAAAATAGCAGGTCAACTCTATAATATCACATCACTTATAAACTCAAAAGTAATTAATACTAACTCTACCCAGGATGGGAAAATGGGATAAGAACAACCTCGCCCATTCACATTTGTCATCGTATAGTGACAAGTGACTAACTGCATCAGCATTACAACTGAAGTTTGGTGTGATAACTAGGTGATTATAAATAAATGGTAAAGCAGTACAGCATAGAGGTAATACAGAAGAAAGCATTATTGACAATACAAATTTCCAGACCTAAGAAGAGAGACAGATATTATAGATACTGAAACTCTCTTTTCCTCCACTTATATAGAGTTTTTAAAATTATAAGCTTATTTATTCTCAATTTTAAATAATAGCACAAGTGTTTAAGCTGTTACTGAGCTGTTAACTTCGTATGACATGTTTCACTAAACCTATACACACCTAGAATGTGAATTAATATTAGAATTACAGATTCACAGGAATTATCTAGGTTTTGAAGATGAATTACTTTTCTACTTAATACATGAAAATATAAGGATGGAATCTAGAATACTTGAATAATATGCTTTATCTCACTTGTGCCAATTCTTTAACCATTTGTTTCCTAGAAAATATTTAAATCGCTGGGTGTTGGTGGCACATACCTTTAATCCCAGCACTCAGGAGGCAGAAGTGCAGGCAGATCTCCATGAGTTCAGGGCCAGCCTGGTCTATAAGAACTAGTTCCAGGACAGGCTCTAAAGCTACAGAGAAACCCTGTCTTGAAAAAAAAAAAAAGGAAAATACTTAAATCTCTTGCAGTATTTACATATACAGATTCGTATGTAAACAATCATTTCTTTATAATTGTTGTTAATCAAACCTGATGTTTTTCTTGCTGAGCCCTACAGTTTGCGTCTTCAACAAGAAAATAAGTAGTAATATCTGTAGTGATATTTCATTTGTATTTTAATAAATAAAGCTTGCCTGAAGATCAGAATGCAAAACAGTCACACTAGTCAGCCATACAGACCAGGCAGTGGTGGCACACACATTTAATCCTAACAGCCAGTTAGCCATAGAGACCGGATTGTGGTGGTACACACTTTATATCCCAGCACTAGAGAGGAATTTAAAACAGGATGAGACAGGAACTTGCTCCCTTTTGGTCTGAAGATTTGATAGAAGTAAGGGCTTTCAAGTGACTTGTCTGCTTTTCTTTTCTTTTTCTTTTCTTTTCCATATTCTTTTATTTTTTTCCATTCAAAAAAAATTTACATTTCCTCCCCTTCTCCCAGTCCCCTCCCGCTCCCCCCTCCCTCCCCCTGCTTCCTGTGGGAAGTCCAAGGCCCTCCACCCTCCATCCCGGCCTAGGAAGGTGTGCATCCAAATCGACTAGTTCTCAAAAAGATAATACACGAAGAAGAGATAGGTCCTAGTGTCATTGTTGATGGCTTCTCAGTCTGCCCTCATTGGCAGCCACATTTAGAGAGTCCAGTTTGATCATATGCTCGTTCAGTCTCGGTCCAGCTGGATTTGGTGAGCTCCCATTAGATCAGGCACACTGTCTCAGTGGGTGGTCCAGCCCCTCAGGGTCCTAACTTCCTTGCTCATCTTCTCCCACCTTCTGCTCTTCGACTGGACATTGGGAGCTCAATCCATTGCTCTGATGGGAATGTGGGTCTCTGTCTGTATCTCCAGCCATCGGACAAAATTTCTATGGTGGTGATCAAGATATTCACCAGTGTGACTATGGGACAATGCTAGTTCTGGCACCCTCTCCTCTGCTACCCAAGGACCTAGCTGGGACAGCCCTGTGGACACCTGGGATCTCTTCTAGAACCAAGTATCTTTCCAGTCCTAAAATGACTCCAATAATGTAGATATCTTATTCCCTTCTCCAATATCCACCTTTCCTCCATCTCCACCCTCCCAGTCCCCCAAGCTCTCCCCAGTCCTTCCCTTCTCCCTTCTCCTTCCCCCTCTCCCCTTCCTCCACTCCCCTACCTCACCTAGGTGCCCCTCAATGGAAGAATGGATCAAGAAAGTGTGGAATATATACATATTAGAGTACTACTCAGCGGTAAAAAACAATGACATCTTGAATTTTGCATGCAAATGGATGGAAATAGAAAACGCTATCCTGAGTGAGGTAACCCAAACCCAAAAAGATGATTATGGTATGTACTCACTCATTAGTGGACCCTAGCCATAAAACAAAGGATACTAAGCTTATAGCTCACAAGCCCAGAGAAGCCAAATAGCAAGGTGAACCCAAAGAAAATCATATATAGATCCTCTTGGAAATTGGAAGCAAACAAGATTGCCAGGAAAAGTTGCTTTGCTTTTCTGATCTTCAGGTTGAACCTTAATATCTGTCTCTGAGTTTTTATTATTCGTGTTACAAATATCACTAAAATAATGTTTTTAATAAAACTAACCTATATGACAATTCTTCCATTAAGTGTATCTTTTAATAAAAGAGATTACTTTTAGTTCCGAGTAAGGTATAACAGACATCAATATTTTACATCATTCAAATACAAATGCTTAAAGGACAATTTCCATACTTACTTTTATCTTAATTAAGTTAAAAAAATCAGAGTTTGACCTTTTCTTTTCAAAGCCAGAGAAACAACCTGAGATGTCATTTGTGTTTCTGATCTTTAAAGTAGATTCCAATTTTGATGGCACATTTTATTTATTTATCTGGAAATATCTCAGGGTTCCATCAAGGTAGTGTTCATGCTCAACCATGCTTAGCTTCTTGAATAGGAATACTCAGGTTGGTATGGCCAAAGGAGAGATTCCTCCATGTGGTTACTTACTACTTTCACCCATACGTGTGTGAAATGCTCACATCTATCTGGAGTGAATAAATATGTATTCATGAGACAGTCATTTTGATCCTACTGACACACTATTTGTGGGAAATATTTGACAACTTAACTCAACTAGATGGGAATTTAATGAAGAAAAATGACCATATTGAGATATTTTATGATATTTATGATCCTATGATATTGAGATGCTCATGATAAAATATTCATTTTTAAGAATTAAAGGCATGAGAGGAATGCCTTTCTTCTTCTAGGACACTTCCACCATGAACCAGTAAATAAGTATATCATGTAGTTTAAAATTGACTGACAGTTCAAGTTCTCCTCCTATCTGCTCTGCAGTCATAGAGATGGGTCTTACAAGTATTTCTTCTTTTGTCAAAGTCTATGTTTTGGGCCTTTATATTAGAAAGTGCCAGAGAGATGGTAGTGGAATGAGGCTTTTCTTTCAGTTCTAGCGTGGCTTTGACAGCAGGACCCTAATATACGTATGTTTTCCTGCCTTGACATCTAGAAAATGTGGTTTGTAATATCTGGTCCCGGGAGCTTGTTCTGGTGTGGTGGGGCTCCTGTGAGTTCTAAGTTACAGCACTCTATGGCTAGCTACTTCAAGGACCAAGGTCTAGCATCACCCTGATAAAGGCTTATCAAGGGTTTTCATAGATGGCTTGAAGAAGGCTACCTGGAGGCAGATCCACTCAGGATTCCTTGACTACTCTACAGGTGTCTGAGCAAAGCAGAGATGCTAACTTGGAGCTTTCCTGTGGATAGCTCCTTTGCAATCCAGGGGCTGGGGGATTTCTCAGAAAGATCTAATTCCCCAGCACCTTACAACTTTCAAACAAGCCAGAGACAGCCCATTCATGCATGGTGAAACACAGTTTGGACGTCAGCCCTACATGAAACATGAGGGGTTGCTCACTCAGATAACTCCAAGTTCGAAATGGAACGACTTAACTATCCCTACATGACTTTGAGTCAATTTTAATTATTGCCAGCTAATACTCCATTACTTCAATATTAGATTTCATGTACTAACCATTCAGATTACAGCTTCCCTGTTTAGGATAGTTTCTTTCTCTTGAGAATTTTCTAATTTCCACGTACTTCAAAAGAGCAGCAACATACACTAAACATTACAAATATTAAAACCAGATGTTAATGTGAAACATCCCTCCACCTGGCATAAGAGGACTATGGGTGACTCATCAGTGGAAGAGAGTACCCTGCTGAGGTTCTTTGACTTTTCCTGTATCCCTAATATAAATAACAAACACTAGTTATGGGAAAGGTTTTGCAAGGTACTCCCTTCACATTGAGTCGGCTCTAGAGATTGCCAGGACACACTAAGATTGATTGGGTTAAAAATACAAAGTGAGGTCAGTTACAAAGAATCCTTCCTCGTATAATGAAGGATTTTGCACAAGTCACAAAGATATTGATGAGTTAAACAGCATTTTGTCTAAGAATATATGCTATCCTTTAGAAATCCAGAGTTATATTAGTTATGTTAACTTATAAACATAAAATATAAGATCCTTGTGTCTGCTTCTTAAATCATATATTTACATTTTTAAAATTGTGTATGTGTATACATGTGTACCCATTATAATGAACAACTATGAAAATTCAGGGATATCTGCATGGTTAACAATATATATCAGTTTAAAGAATATCTAAAAGAACTAATGATGATAGTCACTAAAGACTTTGAATCATAAATACAGAAGGTTTGTGTTTTGCCTAAATATAGAATAGACATTTTGAAGAAAACAAGTTCCCAACCCATAAAAGCGATGGCATTTGGAGATGGGGATTTAGGAAATGCATTAGGTCTTGAGAATAGAGCACTTACCAATGGTATTGCTCATCTCTCCCTCCCCCATCTTTCTTGGTGGTGGTGGTGGTGGTGGTGGTGGTGGTGGTGGTGGTGGTGGTGGTGTGTGTGTGTGTGTGTGTGTGTGTGTGTGTACACCCTTGTATAGAAGTTTATTGTCTATAGTAACTAGACATAATCTTGTCCAACCCTGCCAAGCTATCACCCATTCTCCAGATTTAGGATTTTTCTTAATCAGACACATGAGAAGTGTTTATGCCTTAGATGACTCATCTGTGATAATTTGTTGGAGTGACCAGTGATTTCTAATATATGCTGGATGAGATGTATTTTATGTAAGTACCTTTAAAATCTATTTGGTAATCATAAGCTATGATTTAAAGTACAGAGTGCAATGATTTCACATTGAAGAAGGTCCTCAATAAGAAGTGGATGGATAGACACATATCTAAATAACACAAAGGACAAAACAAAAACCACCAATATATGCTATTATAGAACAGTGTGTAGTGCTGGACATCATAATAACCATAAAATGGCATCAAATGGATAGTCGAAAGGGGTTAGATTATGTGTTCATTTTTTTTATTTTCTAGGCTCTAAATGAGATTAAACTGTCAGAGTGTCCAAGTAGAAGAAAATTTCTGACAATATTTTTGATAAAATGAGCATTATAGGTCAACAAATTGCTGGAAAGAAAGGCGATATAAAACATGCCAGAGTTATAGACATTAGTGTATCAGGATGCAAGTTCTTGTTCATCTGATGCTAGCAGTGTTTCCATCACCTCATATACTTGAGCTAGGTTAAGAAAATAGAAATAGAACTCGCCAAGTAAAATGTTTTATTAAAACAACGATTCTAGACTAAGTTAATGATTGGTACTGAAATATTTCATTTAAAATTACAGAATGCTGTAATAAAATGATATTTCTGTATTTAGATTTTCATCCTTCTTTTATTTCAATTATTCAACCCAAATATCTTTTCATTTTATCAAGATTACCATTTTATCATCAAACCACCCTCCTTCTGTGGAAAGACATGCTTTAATTAAACATTTCACTACATTTGATTTGCCTCATTTGAAATATTATTTTCATTGCTCAAGGGGGTTTACATACTATATATGGCAGTGGTCAGTCAGACTGGCTAATTTGTCAGTGTCTGACTATCATGCATTTTAGAAGTTGATAGGAAATGACCGCTTCTCTTTCCTGAGAAAATGCTGATACTCACATATTAAAGGAGTATTTCATTTGAAAATCTGCCAAATCATTGTATATTGACACAAGTCATTTTCATTAGCATTCATATGAATACAGTACAAGTGTTTCATGGAGGGATCTTGCTACATATGTAAGTTTCAATATTGCATATACTTTTCCGGGATGCTTATTTTCAGACATGAAAATTTGACAGATGATCATTAGTGCTTTCTTTGAGATGACTGACTGTGACAATCTCTAATTACAGATAAAGACAGTTTTACAGTGCATTTACCCATACTGAATCATGTCTTTCTTTGTAATTATTTGATTAACTATTTACAGTTTGAAAAGATTAATACTTTTGTTCAACAAATAGGTAACTTTTATTTAGATGTTGTGTCTCTTTCTTGTGAATATTTTATGTCTTCTGTATAACATCATATTCTAAAATGTTACTTCTCTAATTGAAATACCAGTGTGTAAAAATCATGTAGGTAAAATATTCTTACTGTTTCTTCAGTTACTGAAAAAATCCTGTAATTTTGGGTGAAATAACAGAGTGGGATTAAGTTTTGGAAGGGGTTGTCCAGATATTGGGAATCGCTTAGATAAGGTTATGTAATCTAGTTATTTATATTATTTTGGCAAATTTTTGGATTGCACGAATTTTCTGCATTCATCCGCAGGATGATATTAAAAGACAGCCATGCAAATGACCTAACTTTCCCTGCAACACACTTCAGTTCAAGGAGTAAAAGAAAATTATAAGAAAATCAGATATCTAGGTATCAGCTGTATAGAGACACATATAGATTCTTTTGTTTCCAATACATATATGTTTGAACCAGAAGAAATGAATAAGATAAAAACATCTGTTTAATACATAACGTAAAAAAGAGCTTAAGCATAAACCTGTATTTCTAGGTATAAAAGACAACCCTCAGTGTCTGTTACGGAAGTGCTGAGTGTCAGGAATAGTCTTTAAATAACTGCTTGCATCTTGACTTACGCCAGACCACATTCTATCCCGTGAGTGACAAAGGCTCATCATTTATAACATGAATGAATCTACATATGAGTTTCCACTGTGAAATGCTAACAGGTATTACTGCCTTATATACATGCTAACTGTAGTAAAAAATTCATAGCACTGTCTGCAAATGAGATTTATAGGCATCTTTGTGTATCTACAATTGTTTTGTGAATCTCAAGCTTTGTGGGACAAGAACATTGTCAAAGGGATAAAAAATAAGTCTTAGGGAGACTGGCCATCGATCTTGCTATTAAAGTGCACTGCTGGGTTTTAAAAACAAAGACATAATCCTCAAAAACTGAAGACAGAACCACTGTATGATTTATTTCTACTGTTTGTGGGAATCTTAGCAGCACACCACAGAGATCCTGCACATCTGTGTTTATTGCTGCATCATTCATATGAGGAAACATGAAATCCACTTCTATATCTAACAATAGGCAACTGAATACAAGAAATGTGCTATAGATACACAGGGGTTTTAGCTAGTCCTTGTTAATTAACTAATTTTTATTGAAAATAGATGTTCTCTCTTACATTGCATACTGATCAGTTTCCCCTCCGTCCACTCCTCCCATCTCTCCCACAACTCTTGCCCCCTAGAGTCACTCTGCCTGTTCCCTCTTCAGAAAAGAACAGGCCTCCAAGAGAGACATTCTTAAGGAAGAAGGAAATTATGATACTTCAAAAATAGACAGAATGTGACAAATCAGTCAGCAGAAGTTAAAAATGTGCAATTTTTTAGTATCTATATGTAAAATGCCACACACAAACCCATACTCACACACAGTCACAGACAGACACATATTCTAACAGTAGAATGGGGAATATTTATGGGGGAAAAGTGGAAGTAGGAAGGTAAATACATGAGAAAGCAATGGGGGAAGTAAATAAGAACAATGGACAAAGCTATAAATGGATGAAAATGTCAAATTTTAATATTTTTCATATGTATTAAACAAATAATTAAAAACTAATGTAGTTAAGAACAAGACATATGTTTAAAGAAATGATAATTTTACATTTGCAAATATCCTTAATTCTAACAAGTTAGGAGAATACATTGTTTGATAAAAACTCCAAAACTGTGACTTTTCAGAAGCATGAAATAGCATTCAAATTTCGATGTCTAAACTAATAGAGTAAATTAGAAAAGCTGTCTTTAAGAAAGCATTTGAAGCGGTATAAATGGTGTGCTACCATACTGATTTTTCTCCTTCATTTTACTTTGATTTTTGATTTGATATTAAACAGAAAGTATTGCACACAATAAGGAAATTAATATATTAAATTTTAATTGAAATTATAAATCTAAAGTTATTTTTATATTGAGTTATCACACTAATTTTTAGTTTTTATGCCACAAAATATTTAGTGTATTCTTTCTTTTTAAAATACTTTCTTTCTTTTATTAAAGGTAAACTCTTTTCTCATACAATATATCTGATTACAGTCTTCCTCTCCCTCTACTCCTCCCAGTTCCAGTCCACTTCCCTCATAATATCAAGATAAAATTCTTTCTGTCTCATATATATATAGACACACTTTATATATATAAAGTAAAATATAATAACATTAAAAATACTCTTATATTGAAGTTGGACAAAGCAAATCAACAGAAGAGAAAGGGCACCAAAGAAGGCACAAGAACCAGAGACCCACTCATTCAGTCATTCAGAAGACCCATAAATATATTTAAAATTAGCAAATGAACACGATTGATAATTATTGAAAAATCACTTGTGGTGTTATCAGAGACTTACAGACATTGTAAACTTTATACTTATTATTTCTGGTTATATAATCTATACATTGAGTTGTAAGAAACAATAAAATAGACAGGTGGTGGTGGCACAAGCCTTTAATTGGGAAGCAGCTGCAGTATCTCTGAGTTTGAGGCCATACTCATGTACAGAACAAATTCCAGGATAGGTAGGGCTACATAGAGAAACCCTGTCTCTGAAAACAAAACAAAATAAACAAACAAACAAAAAAACCATAGTCAAAAAATAAAAGTAAAAAATATGGAGTATACACCAAACAGAGAACTCTCAATAGAGGAATCTAAAATGGCTGAAAGACACTTAAGAAAATGCTCAACATCCTTAGCCATCAGAGAAATGCAAATCAAAACAACTCTGAGATTCTATCTTACACCTGTAAGAATGGCCAAGATCAAAAACACTGATGACAACTTATGCTGGAGAGGTTGTGGGGTAAAGGGAGCACTCCTGCATTGCTGGTGGGAGTGCAAACTGGTACAGCCCCTTTGGATATCAGTATGGAGATTTCTTAGAAAATTAGGAAACAACCTTCCTCAAGACCCAGCAATACCACTCTTGGGTATATATCCAAAGGATGTTCAGTCATACCACAACGGCATGTGCTCAACTATGTTCAAAGCAACATGTTTGTCATAGCCAGGACCTGGAATGTCCCTCAATCGAAGAATGGAAAAGAAAAATGTGGAACATTTACACAATGGAGTAATATACTGTGGTGAAAAATAATGACATCTTCAAATTTGCAGGCAAGTGAGGGGAGCTAGAAAACATCATATTAAGTAAGGTAACCCAGACCCAGAAAAACAATTATATGTACTCACTCATAAGTGGTTTTTAAACATAAAGCAAAGAAAAACAGACTACAAATCACAATACCAGAGAACCTAGCCAACAATGAGGACCCTAAGGGAGACATATATGGATCTACTCTACAGGAAAAGTAGAAAAAGACAAGATCTCCTGAGTAAATTGGGAGTATCAGGACCATGGAAAAACTTTGAAGGGGAGAAGAGTGGCAGGAAGGGGAGCAGAGTAAAATGTATAGCTCAATAAAATAAAATAAAAATGTAAATGAGCCTATGTAGGAATTAAACAAAATCACAATGGCTATAATAATACAGTGGATATATATATTAGAACACATGTCAGAATAGGTATGGATAAAGAATGTTTCTTTTCTAATATTTTTCCAATTGAGAGATAAAAGGACAATATAGAAACATAAGGACAGCCTCATAGAGGCCCTGATTTACTACTTTAGATTTGCTTTAAGATCTTTTTCTGTATAAAATGAATTACCACAAATTAACTGACTTAGCACAGCTAACTATCTTTACAATTTTAGATTTAGCAAAACTACATAATAAAGTGCATGTTGGGTAGGGTTGTGTTCTATGATTAAGTCCATTTTATACAGAGTTTTTTTCCCATATTCTTTTATTTTTTTCCAATCAAAAAAATAATTTACATTTCCTCCCCTTCTCCCAGTCCCCTCCTGCTCCCTCCTGCTGCTTCCTTAAAAGAGGGCATGGTGCTCTGGAAATCAGTGTGGCGGTTTCTCAGGAAATTGGGAATCAACCTACCTCAGGATCCAGCAATACCATTCTTGGGAATATACCCAAGAGATGCCCAATCATACTACAAAAGCATTTGTGCAACTATATTCATAGCAGTGTTATTTGTAATAGCCAGAACCTGGAAACAACCTAGGTACCCCTAAATGGAAGAATGGATCAAGAAAGTATGGAATATATACACATTAGAGTACTACGCAGCGGTAAAAAACAATGACATCTTGAATTTTGCATGCAAATGGATGGAAATAGAAAACGCTATCCTGAGTGAGGTAACCCAAACCCAAAAAGACGATTATGATATGTATTCACTCATTAGTGGACCCTAGCCATAAAACAAAGGACACTAAGCTTATAGCTCACAAGCCCAGAGAAGCCAAATAGCAAGGCGAACCCAAAGAAAATCATATATAGATCCTCTTGGAAATTGGAAGCAAACAAGATTGCCAGGCAAAAGGTGGGCATACAGGGGTGGGGGTAGAGTTTTGTTCTTCCTGAAAGTTTTAAAGTTTCCTTGTTTCTTCCACAACTAGAGAGTATCTCCATGTCTTCGATCATGGTCTGTTCCTCTACCTTCAAAGCCATGGGTACATACTTTCCAATCTATTTCCCTTTTTCTTCATATGAGGATCCTTGTAATTACAATATGCTTTCTTTCTGAAATTCTGAAAAAATCTTTGTACTCGAAAAATCTTGGTTATTAAGCCAAATTGTGTAGAAAATCTCTTCTGTGTATAAGATAACTGCAATGATCATTTTTTCCTCTACACTTGTCTGGATAAACAAAGGCCACCTTTGACAGCAGTGAGGTCTACTTTTGGTATGTATATGAGGGTGTATCTAGAAAATATTTTAGAACCCATACTGGATGCAGGCATACCCATTCAGTGGGATTGGTTACTAGACTGAATTTTAAAGAAAAATGGAGGAAGCTAACTGGGTGATGATATTCTACTTTCTCTGTTTCCCAAACCACCTAAATATGAGCAGGCTTCCTCTAAGTGCCACAGGCTGAAGCTAGTTTGTGATCATGCCTTTCCTCTATTGACAGACTTCATTTCCTGAGCTGTGAGACAAAACAAACCTTTCAGTCATTACATGTTTTTTGTCAGGTGTGTTTGCAACATTGAGAAATAAAGTAACACAGCAACACAATCAAAGGTTCAGGGTCCATGGCATAGAAACAATGGGGAATCATTGTTTTGCCTTACATAATTTAATACTGTTACAAATTTCATGTGAATATCCACATAATATCCACATATATTCATAAAAACTTAAATAATAGAGTAAGATAGAAAGCAGTGTTATAATACTATTTGAAATGGTATCAATAATATACTACCATACTGATTTTTCATCAAGAGTTTTATCCTTTTGTATCAGGATCTGATGTGGGATGCCCTTCTGTATGCTGTGAATATGTCTAATTACCATTGGTTAATAAAGAAGCTGATTTGGCCAGTAGCCAGGCAGAATAGAGTTAGGTAGGAAATCCAAGCAAAAGAAAAAAGAAGATGGAGTCTGGGAGATGCCAGCAGTTGCTGGAGAATCAAGATTGAGTTAACAAGCAATGAGTATTATAGTAAAATAGACATTAATAGAAATGGGTTAATTTAAGTTTTAAGAGCTAGTTAATAATAAGCCTGAGTTAATAGGCCAAAGAGTGTTTAATTAATATTAAACCTCAGAGTAGTTATGTAGGAACTGTTGTGTGGGAGGAAAGCCTCAAATTACAAGGAACTTTTTTTCTTTATCAATTAAAGATTATTATATATTCTAATTAATTCCCCATTATCCTACATCTGTTCCTTCTGCTAGCACAGACATTTCCTTCAGTTGTAAATGCTTTTTTTCTCTGCTGGTTTATTTTCCCTGATGAAATCCTCATGCTAAAATTAATTTTGATGATGTTTGAAGGGTTTTGCATATCACACTTAAGTACTGATTAAGAACAGAGAATATATTTAAATATATGAGTGGATCCTGTCTTAAACCAAGGAATATGTTATCCAAAAAATTCTATTTATTATGAGTTACCTAAAGATTAGTAAAAGGGCATACCTTTTAGAACTAATTCCATACATAAGAAAGAAAAGGTAGTTAATTAATATCAACTGTAGACCAAATTTGAATAGTCACTCTAAGGTGTCAAATAAAGTGAAGGTAATTCTAGATATTTAAGAGAATACGAATAAAGATTTAGGCACAATGCAGTGATCTGTAAACTTGAGCTCTGCTGGGAGAAGAAACAAAAACCTGACCCCCAATTAATAAAAGAGACATTCGAATGCTAGTCTTCCCTTTATGAAGTGATTATTACATTACAGTTTTGTATTCCATCAAAATAGAGTCGTTGCTTGCATCCTAGACTTTTCTTTTTTCTTTATTTTTCATACATTGTTTTGTTTTATTTTTTCCATTCAAGAACATAATTAAAGAAATAAATTTTTTTTCCTTTCTTCCCCTTCTCCTGGTCCCCTCCCACTACCCCCCACCCCTCCTCCCTCCCCCTTCTTCCTTGAAAGAGGGCATGGTGCCCTGCCCTGTTGGAAGTCCAAGGCCCACCCCCATCCCTCCTGGCCTAGG